>CM038400.1:116505629-116620312 GCA_021498475.1 Saguinus midas | reverse complement strand
GTCACTAGAGTGAATCGGCAACCATCAGAATGGGAAAAAATCTTTGCAGTTTACACATCTGACAAAGGGCTGATATCCAGAATTTACAAAGAACTCAAACAGATTTACAGGAAAAAAACAAACAAGCCCATTCAAAAATGGGCAAAGGATATGAACAGAAACTTTACAAAAGAAGACATACATGAGGCCAACAAACATATGAAAAAGTGCTCATCATCATTGGTCATTAGAGATGATGCAAATCAAAACCACATTGAGATACCATCTCACCAGTTAGAATGGCGATCATTAAAAATCTGGAGACAGCAGATGCTGGAGAGGATGTGGAGAAATAGGAACACTCTTACACTGTTGGTGGGAGTGTAAATTAGTTCAACCATTGTGGAAGACAGTGTGGCGATTCCTCAGGGACCTAGAAATAGAAATTCCATTTGACCCAGCAATCCCATTACTGGGTATCTATCCGTTTCTTCTGTGTTTTAGGTAGAGTTTTACTGCTCTTTCGTTATATGCGGGAATAGTGCCGGAAATGCCTGTTTTGAGATCTCCGCACAGAAAGCGTTTCCATACTGCCCCTTCAACACACGAATTTAACACTGTAAGTTGTATGCACACATTGACAACCGTTCCGTTAGGTCGTTCCGTTTTGGTTTTAGAAGCAGAGAGTTCTCCTTACAGCATATATTTCCATTCACTGAGAAATATCCAAACGCAGCCCTTACCAGAAACGTGTTTGTAACTCCTGAATCTAAAGGGAGATTTAACTCACTTAGCGGAAAAAATGCACAACAGAGCAGATAGAAGAATACGTTTCTTCTGGGTTTTAGAAAGAGTTTTACTGCTATTTCGTTATATGCGGGAATAGTGCTGGAAATGCCTGTATTGAAATCTCTCCACAGAAAGCGTTTCCAGACGTCCCCTTCAACACACGGGTTTTAGTCTGTATGTTGAATGCACACATTGACAACCGTTTTTTTAGGTAGCTCCGTTTTGGTTTCAGAACCAGAGAGTTCTCATTACATCCTATACTCCCATTAACTAAGGAATTTCCAAACGCAGCTCTTACCAGAAACGTGTTTCTAACTCCTGAGTCTAAAGGGAGATTTAACTCACTTAGCTGAACAAACGTACAGCAGAGCAGATTGAAGCATATGTTTCTTCTGTGATTTAGGCAGAGTTTTACTGCTATTTCGTTATTGCGGGAATACTGCTGGAAATTCCTTTTTTGAGATTCTCCACAGAAATCGTTTCCAGACTTCCCATTCGACAAACGAATTTAAGTCTGTAAGTTAAATGCACACATTGACAAACGTTCTGTTAGGTTGCTCGGTTTTGGTTTTAGAACCAGATAGTTTTCATAATAGCATATACTCACATTTTGTCAGGAATGTCCATACACAGCTCTTACCAGAGTCGTATTTCTATCTCCTGAATCTAAAGGAAGATTTACCTCACTTAGCTGAACAATCGCAAAGGAGAGCAGATTGAAAGATACGTTTCTTCTGTGCTTGAGGCAGAGTTTTATTGCTATTTCTTTATATGCGGGAATACTGCTGTAAATGCAAGTTTTTTGATTCTCCCCAGGAAGCATGTCCAGACTTCACCTTCTACACAAGGGTTTAACCCTGTAGGTTGAATGCACACATAGACAACCCTTCTGTTAGGTAGCTCCTTTTTGGTTTTAGAACAAGACTGTTCTCATTACAACATATACTCCCATTCACTCAGGAATGTCCAAACGCAGCTCTTACCAGAAACGTAATTCAAACTCCTGAATCTAACGGGAGATTTACCTCTCTTTGCTGGAAGAACGCACAGCAGAGCAGATTGAAGGATATGTTTCTTTTGTGTTTGAGGCATAATTTTACTGCTTTTTCGTTATATGCGGGAAAACTGCTTGAAATGCCGGTTTTGCCATTCTCCACAGTAAGCGTTTCCAGACGTCCTCTTCAACACACGAGTTTAACTCTGTTAGTTGAATGCACACATGGACAACCGTTCTGTTAGGTTGCTTCGTTTTGGTTTTAGAACTACAGGGTTCTCATTCCAGCATATTCTCCCATTCACTCAGGAATGTCCAAACGCAGCTCTTACCAGAGTCGTGTTTCTTTCTCCTGATTCTAAAGAGAAATTAACCTCATTTGGCTGAACAATCTTTGAGCAGAGCAAATTGATGGATACGTTTCTTCTGTCTTTGAGGCAGAGTTTCACTACTATTTCGTTATATGCGGGAATACTGCTGGAAATGCCTGTTTTGAGATTCTCCATTGAAAGCGTTTCCAGACTTCCCCTTCAACGCACGAGTTTAACGTTGTAAGTTGAATGCACACATTGAAAACCGCTCTGTTAGGTAGATCCTTTTTGGTTTTAGAACCAGAGAGTTCTCATTGCAGCATATATTCCAATTCACTCAGAAATGTCCAAACGCAGCTCTTACCAGAAACGTCTTTCTAACTCCTGAATCTAAGGGGAGATTTACCTCACTTAACTGAACAAACGCAGAGCAGAGCAGATTGAATGATACGTTTCTTTTGTGTTTGAGGCAGAATTTTACTGCTGTTTCGTTATATGCGGGAAAACTGCTGGAAAGGCCAGTTTTGCCATTCTCCACAGTAAGCGTTTCAAGACTTCCTCTTCAACACACGAGTTTAAATCTGTTAGTTGAATGCACACATGGACAACCCTTTTGTTAGGTAGCTCTGTTTTGTCTTTAGTACCAGAGAGTTCGAATTACATCGTATACTGCCATTCACTCAGGATAGTCCCAACACAGCTCGGACCAGAGACGTGTTTCTAACTCCTGAATCTAAAGGGAGAATTACCTCACTTAGCCGTACAACAGCACAGCAGGGAAGATTGAGGGATATGTTTCTTCTGTGTTTTAGGCAGAGTTTTACTGCTATTTCGTTATTACGGGAGTACTGCTGGAAATTCCCTTTTTGAGATTCTCCACCGAAATCGTTTCCAGACTTCCCATTCAACAAACGAATTTAAGTCTGTAAGTTAAATGCACACATTGACAAACGTTCTGTTACGTTGCTCGGTTTTGGTTTTAGAACCAGATAGTTCTCATAATAGCATATACTCACATTTTGTCAGGAATGTCCATACACGGCTCTTACCAGAGTCGTGTTTCTAACTCCTGAACCTAAAGGAAGATTTACCTCACTTAGCTGAACAAACACAAAGGAAAGCAGATTGAAAGATACGTTTCTTCTGTGCTTGAAGCAGAGTTTTATTGCTATTTCTTTATATGTCGGAATACTGCTGTAAATGCATGTTTTTTGATTCTCCCCAGAAAGCATGTCCAGACTTCACCTTCAACACAGGAGTTTAACCCTGTAGGTTGAATGCACACATAGACAGCCGTTCTGTTAGATAGCTCCCTTTTGGTTTTAGAACCAGAGAGTTCTCATTACAACATATACTCCCATTCACTCAGGAATGTCCAAACGCAGCTCTTACCAGAAACAAAATTCTAACTCCTGAATCTAAAGGGAGATTTACCTCTCTCAGCTGGAAGAACGCACAGCAGAGCAGATTGAGGGATATGTTTCTTTTGTGTTTGAGGCAGAATTTTACTGCTATTTCTTTATATGCGGGAATACTTCTGGAAATGCCTTTTTTAAAATTCTTCACAGAAAGCGTTACCAGACTGCCTCTTTCACACACGACTTTAACTCTGTACGTTGAATGCACACATTGACAAGCGTTCTGTTAGGTAGCTTCGTTTTCGTTTTTGAACTAGAGTGTTCTCTTTACATAATATACTCCCATTCACTCAGAAATGTCCAAACGCAGCTCTTACCAGAGACGTGTTTCTAACTCCTGATTCTAAAGGGTGATTTACCTCACTAAGCTGAACAAACGCACAGCAGAGCAGATTGAAGGATACGTTTCTTCTTTGTATGAGGCAGAGTTTCACTGCTCTTTCGTTATATGCAGGAATACTGCTGAAAATGCCTGTTTTGTGATTCTCTACAGAAAGCGTTTCCAGACTTCCCTTCAACACATTAACTTGGTAAGTTGAATGCACACATTGAAAACCGTTCTTTAGGGAGCTGCTTTTTGTTTTAGAACCAGAGAGTTCTCATTACAGCATATACTTCCACTTACTCAGGTATGTCCAACGCAGCTCTTACCAGAGACGTGTTTCTAACTCCTGATTCTAAAGGGTGATTTACCTCACTAAGCTGAACAAACGCACAGCAGAGCAGATTGAAGGATACGTTTCTTCTTTGTATGAGGCAGAGTTTCACTGCTCTTTCGTTATATGCAGGAATACTGCTGAAAATGCCTGTTTTGTGATTCTCTACAGAAAGCGTTTCCAGACTTCCCCTTCAACACACGAGTTAACTTGGTAAGTTGAATGCACACATTGAAAACCGTTCTTTTAGGGAGCTGCTTTTTTGTTTTAGAACCAGAGAGTTCTCATTACAGCATATACTTCCACTTACTCAGGTATGTCCAACGCACCTCTTACCAGAAACGTGTTTCTAAATCCTGAATCTAAAGGAAGATTTACCTCACTTAGCTGAACAAACGCACAGTACAGCAGATTGAATGATACGTTTCTTTTGGGCCTGAGGCAGAGTTTTACTGCTATTTCTTAAATTCGGAAATACTGCTGAAATGCATGTTTTGCGATTCTCCACAGCAAGCGTTTCCAGACTTCACCTTCAACACGAGTTGATCTCTGTAAGTTAAATGCACACATTGACAACCCTTCTGTTAGGTTGCTTCGTTTTGGTTTTAGAACCAGAGAGTTCTCATTACAGCATATAGACTTCATTCACTCAGGAATGTCCAAACAAATCTCTTACCAGAAACTTGTTTCTCGCCTGAATCTCAAGGAAGATTTACTCACTTGGATGAACAAAGGCACAGCAGAGCAGATTGAAGGATACGTTTCTTCTGTCTTTGAGGACGAGTTTCACTAATGTTTCGTTATATGCGGAATACTGCTGAAAATGCCTGTTTTGTGATTCTCTACAGAAAGCGTTTCCAGACTTCCTTCAACACACGAGTTAACTTGGTAAGTTGAATGCACACATTGAAAACCGTTCTTTAGGGAGCTGCTTTTTTGTTTTAGAACCAGAGAGTTCTCATTACAGCATATACTTCCACTTACTCAGGTATGTCCCAACGCACCTCTTACCAGAAACGTGTTTCTAAATCCTGAATCTAAAGGAAGATTTACCTCACTTAGCTGAACAAACGCACAGTACAGCAGATTGAATGATACGTTTCTTTTGGGCCTGAGGCAGAGTTTTACTGCTATTTCTTAAATTCGGAAATACTGCTGAAATGCATGTTTTGCGATTCTCCACAGCAAGCGTTTCCAGACTTCACCTTCAACACACGAGTTGATCTCTGTAAGTTAAATGCACACATTGACAACCCTTCTGTTAGGTTGCTTCGTTTTGGTTTTAGAACCAGAGAGTTCTCATTACAGCATATAGACGCATTCACTCAGGAATGTCCAAACAAATCTCTTACCAGAAACTTGTTTCTCACGCCTGAATCTCAAGGAAGATTTACCTCACTTGGATGAACAAAGGCACAGCAGAGCAGATTGAAGGATACGTTTCTTCTGTCTTTGAGGACGAGTTTCACTAATGTTTCGTTATATGCGGGAATACTGCTGGAAATGCCTGTTTTGAGATTCTCCATAGAAAGCATTTCCAGACTTCCTCTTCAACACACGAGTTTAACTCTGTTAGTTGAATGCACACATGGACAACCGTTCTGTTAGGTTGCTTCGTTTTGGTTTTAGAACTAGAGAGTTCTTATTGCAGCATATACTCCCATTCACTCAGGAATGTCCAAACGCAGCTCTTACCAGAGTCGTGTCTCCTTCTCCTGATTCTGAAGGGAAATTTACCCCAATTGGCTGAACAAACTTTCAGCAGAGCAAATTGATGGATATGTTTCTTCTGTCTTTGAGGCAGAGTTTCACTACTATTTTGTTATGTGCAGGAATACTGCTGGTAATGCCTGTTTTGAGATTCTCCATAGAAAGCGTTTCCAGACTTCCCCTTCAACACACGAGTTTAACGTTGTAAGTTGAATGCACACATTGAAAACCGCTCTGTTAGGTAGATCCTTTTTGGTTTTAGAACCAGAGAGTTCTCATTGCAGCATATACTCCAATTCACTCAGAAATGTCCAAATGCAGCTCTTACCAGAAACGTGTTTCTAACTCCTGAATCTAAGGGGAGATTTACATCACTTAACTGAACAAACGCACAGCAGAGCAGATTGAATGATACGTTTCTTTGGTGTTTGAGGCAGAATTTTACTGCTTTTTCGTTATATGCGGGAAAACTGCTGGAAAGGCCAGTTTTGCCATTCTCCACAGTAAGCGTTTCCAGACTTCCTCTTCAACACATGAGTTTAACTCTGATAGTTGAATGCAGACATGGACAACCCTTCTGTTAGGTACCTCTGTTTTGTCTTTAGTACCAGAGAGTTCTCATTAGATCGTATACTCCCATTCACTCAGGAATGTCCAAACGCAGCTCTTACCAGAAACGTGTTTCTAACTCCTGAATCTAAAGAATAATTTACCTCACTAAGCTGAACAAACGCACAGCAGAGCAGATTGAAGGATACGTTTCTTCTGTGTTTGAGGCAGAGTTTTACTGCTATTTCGTTATATGTGGGAATACTGCTGGAAATTCCTGTTTTGAGATACTTTACAGAAAGCGTTTCCAGACTTCCCCTTCAACACACGAGTTTAACACTGTAGGTTGAAGGCACACATTGACAACCGTTTTTTTTTTTTTTTTCATATATATATATATTTTAAATTTTTATTGCATTATAGGTTTGGGGGTACATGTGCAGAACGAGCAAGATAGTTGCATAGGTACACACATGGCAGTGTGCTTTGCTGCTTTCCTCCCCTCACCCACACTTGGTATTCATCCCCAGGCTATCCCCCACCCCCCTCTGTCCCTCCCCATTCCCCCAACAGTCCCCAGTGTATAGTAGACCGCCTCTGTGTCCATGTGTCATTTTTCTCACCCACCTATGAGTGAGTATATGTATTTCTTTTTCTGTTCTTGTGTCAGTTTGCTTGAGAATGATGTTCTCCAGATTCATCCATGTCCCTACAAAGGACACAAACTCATCATTTTTGATTGCTGCATAATATTCCATGGTGTATATGTGCCACATTTTCCCAGTCCAGTCTATCATCGGGCATTTGGGTTGGTTCCAGGTCTTTGCTATTGTAAACAGTGCTGCAATGAACATTCGTGTGCATGTGTCCTTATAGTAGAACGATTTATAGTCCTTGATAGATACCCAGTAATGGGATTGCTGGGTCAAATGGAATTTCTATTTCTAGGTCCCTGAGGAATCGCCACACTGTCTTCCACAATGGTTGAACTAATTTACACTCCCACCAACAGTGTAAGAGTGTTCCTATTTCTCCACATCCTCTCCAGCATCTGCTGTCTCCAGATTTTTAATGATCGCCATTCTAACTGGCGTGAGATGGTATCTCAATGTGGTTTTGATTTGCATCTCTAATGACCAATGACGATGAGCACTTTTTCATATGTTTGTTGGCCTCATGTATGTCTTCTTTTGTAAAGTTTCTGTTCATATCCTTTGCCCATTTTTGAATGGGCTTGTTTGTTTTTTTTCCTGTAAATCTGTTTGAGTTCTTTGTAAATTCTGGATATCAACCCTTTGTCAGATGTGTAAACTGCAAAGATTTTTTCCCATTCTGATGGTTGCCGATTCACTCTAGTGACTGTTTCTTTTGCCGTGCAGAAGCTGTGGAGTTTGATTAGGTCCCATTTGTCTATTTTGGCTTTTGTTGCCAATGCTTTTGGTGTTTTGTTCATGAAGTCCTTGCCTACTCCTATGTCCTGAATGGTTTTGCCTAGATTTTCTTCTAGGGTTTTTATGGTGTCAGGTCTTATGTTTAAGTCTTTAATCCATCTGGAGTTAATTTTAGTGTAAGGTGTCAGGAAGGGGTCCAGTTTCTGCTTTCTGCACATGGCTAGCCAGTTTTCCCAACACCATTTATTAAATAGGGAATCCTTTCCCATTGCCTGTTTTTGTCTGGTTTATCAAAGATAATATGGTTGTAGATGTGTTGTGTTGCCTCCGATGCCTCTGTTCTGTTCCATTGGTCTATATCTCTGTTTTGGTACCAGTACCATGCTGTTTTGATTACTGTAGCCTTGTAGTATAGTTTGAAGTCTGGTAGCGTGATGCCTCCCGCTGTGTTCTTTTGCTTAGAATTGACTTGGCTATGCGGGCTCTTTTTGGTTCCATATGAAATTCATGGTGGTTTTTTCCAGTTCTGTGAAGAAATTCAATGGTAGTTTGATGGGGATAGCATTGATTGTGTAAATTACTTTGGGCAGTATAGCCATTTTCACGATATTGATTCTTCCTAACCACGAACATGGAATGTTTCTCCATCTGTTTGTGTCCTCTTATTTCGTTGAGCAGTTGTTTGTAGTTTTCCTTAAAGAGGTCCCTTACATTCCTAGTGAGTTGTATTCCTAGGTATTTTATTTTCTTTGTAGCAATTGTGAATGGCAGTTCGTTCTTGATTTGGTTCTCTTTAAGTCTGTTATTGGTGTATAGGAATGCTTGTGATTTTTGAACATTGATTTTATATCCTGAGACTTTGCTGAAGTTGCTTATCAGTTGCAGGAGCTTTTGGGCTGAGGTGATGGGGTCTTCTAGGTATACTATCATGTCGTCTGCAAATAGAGACAATTTGGCTTCCACCTTCCTATTTGAATACCCTTTATTTCTTTTTCTTGCCTGATTGCTCTGGCTAGAACTTCCAGTACTATGTTGAATAGAAGTGGTGAGAGGGCATCCTTGTTCAGTGCCGGATTTCAAAGGGAATGCTTCCAGTTTTTGCCCATTAAGTATGATATTGGCTGTTGGTTTGTCATAAATAGCTTTTATTACTTTGAGATATGTTCCATCAATACCAAGTTTATTGAGGGTTTTAGCATAAAGGGCTGTTGAATTTTGTCAAATGCCTTCTGCATCAATTGAGATAATCATGTGATTTTTGTTTTTGCTTCTGTTTATGTGGTGAATTACATTTATAGACTTATGTATGTTGAACCAGCCTTGCATCCCCGGATGAATCCTACTTGATCATGATGGATAAGTTTTTAATGTGCTGTTGCAATCGGTTTGCCAGTATTTTATTGAAGATTTTTGCATCTATGTTCATCATGGATATTGGCCTGAAGTTTTCTTTTCTTGTTGAGTCTCTGCCAGGTTTTGGTATCAGGATGATGTTGGTCTCATAAAATGATTTGGGAAGGGTTCTCTTTTGGATTATTTGGAATAGTTTCAGAAGGAATGGTACCAGATCCTCTTTGTGTGTCTGGTAGAATTCAGCTGTGAACCCATCTGACCTGGGCTTTTTTGTGTGGTAGGTTTAATTGCTGCCTCAACTTCAGACCTTGTTATTGGTCTATTCATAGTTTCGGCTTCCTCCTGGTTTAGGCTTGGGAGGACACAGGCGTCCAGGAATTTATCCATTTCTTCCTGATTTACTAGTTTATGTGCATAGAGTTGTTTGTAGTATTCTCTGATGATGGTTTGAATTTCTGTGGAATCTGTGGTGATTTCCTTTATCGTTTTTTTTTATTGCATCTATTTGGTTGTTCTCTCTTCTTTTTATCAGTCTGGCTAGTGGTCTGTCTATTTTGTTGATCTTTTCGAAAACCAGCTCTTAGATTTATTGATTTTTGAAGGGTTTTTCTTGTCTCTATCTCCTTCAGTTCTGCTCTGATCTTAGTTATTTCTTGTCTTCGGCTAGGTTTTGAGCTTTTTGATCTTGCCTCTAGCTCTTTCAATTTTGACGATAGGGTGTCAATTTTGGATCTCTCCACTCTTCTCATGTGGGCACTTATTGCTATATATTTCCTCTACAGACTGCTTTTAAATGTGTCCCAGAGATTCTGGTACGTTGTGTCTTCATTCTCGTTGGTTTCAAAGAACTTCTTTATTTCTGCCTTCATTTCATTGTTTATCCAATCAACATTCAAGAGCCAGTTGTTCAGTTTCCATGAAGCTGTGCGGTTCTGAGTTATTTTCTGAATTCTGAGTTCCAACTTGATTGCACTATGGTCTGAGAGACTGTTTGTTATGATTTCCGTTGTTTTGCATTTGCTGAGGAGTGCTTTACTTCCAATTATGTGGTCAATTTTGGAGTAGGTGTGATGGTGGTGCTGAGAAGAATGTATATTCTGTGGATTTGGGGTGGAGAGTTCTGTAAATGTCTATCAGGTTTGCTTGTTCCAGGTCTGAGTTCAAGTCCTGATATCCTTGTTAATTTTCTGTCTGGTTGATCTGTCTGCTATTGACAGTGGAGTGTTAAAGTCTCCCACTATTATTGTGTGGGAGTCTAAGTCCTTTGTAAGTCATTAAGAACTTGCCTTATATATCTGGGTGCTCCTACATTGGGTCCATATATATTTAGAATCGTTATCTCTTCTTGTTGTATCGATCCTTTTACCATTATGTAATGACCTTCTTTGTCCCTTTTGATCTTTGTTACTTTAAAGTCTATTTTATCAGAGATGAGAATTGCAACTCCTGCTTTTTTGCTCTCCATTTGCTTGGTAAATCTTCCTCCATCCCTTTATTTTGAGCCTTTGTGTATCTTTGCATGTGAGGTGGGTTTCTGGATACAGCACACCGATGGGTTTTGGTTTTTATCCAATTTGCCAGTCTGTGTCTTTTGATTGGTGCATTTAGCCCATTTACATTCAGGGTTAATATTGTTATGTGTGAATTTGATACTGCCATTTTGATGCTAGCTGGCTGTTTTGCCCGTTGGTTCATGTACATTCTTCATTTTGTTGATGGTCTTTAGCATTTGGTATGCTTTTAGGATGGCTGGAACTGGTTGTTTCTTTCTATGTGTAGTGCCTCTTTCAGGAGCTCTTGTAAAGCAGGCCTAGTGGTGACAAAATCTCTGAGTACTTGCTTGTTCGTGAAGGATTTTATTTTTCCTTCACTTATGAAGCTCAGTTTGGCTGGATATGAAATTCTGGGTTGAAAGCTCTTTTCTTTAAGGATGTTGAATATTGGCCCCACTCTTCTGGCTTGTAGAGTCTGCCGAGAGATCTGCTGTGAGTCTGATGGGCTTCCTTTGTGGGTGACCTGACCTTTCTCTCTGGCTGCCCTTAGTATTTTCTCCTTCGTTTCAACCCTAGTGAATCTGACGATTATGTGCCTTGGGGTTGCTCTTCTTGCAGAGTATCTTTGTGGTGTTCTCTGTATTTCCTGGAGTTGAGTATTGACCTGTCTTGCTAGGTTGGGGAAATTTTCCTGGATAATATCCTGAAGAGTGTTTTCCAGCTTGATTCATTCTCTTCATCACATTCTGGTACACCTATCAAACGTAGGTTGGGTCTCTTCACATAGTCCCACATTTCTTGGAGATTTTGTTCATTCCTTTTGCACTTTTTCTTTAATCTTGGTTTCTTTTTATTTCATTGAGTTGATCTTCAACTTGATATTCTTTCTTCTGCTTGGTCAATTCGCTGTTGAAACTTGTGCATGCTTCAAAGTTCTCGTGTTGTGTTTTTCAGCTCCTTCAATTCATTCATATTCCTCTCTGTTGTCCATTCTCGTTATCAATTCCTCGAATCTTTTTCAAATCTTTTTCTAGGTTCTTAGTTTCTTTGCACTGGTTTAGAACATGTTCCTTTAGCTCACTGAAGTTTCTCATTATCCACTTTCTGAAGTCTGATTCCGCTATTTCATTCACATTCATTCTCCGTCCAGCTTTGTTCCTTGCTGGTGAGGAGTTTTGGTCCTTTGGAGGTGAGGTGTTTTGTTTGGGTGTTTTCCTCCTTTGCGCTGGTTTCTTCCCATCTTTATGGATTTATCCGCCTGTCGCCTTAGTATTGGCTGATTTTTCAATTGGGTCTCTGTGTGGACACTGAGATTGTTGATGATGAAGTATTTCTGTTACTTAGTTTTCCTCTAATGATCTATCCTCTCTGCTGTATGAGTGCTGAGGTCCACCCAGGCCCTGCTTGTCTGGGGTATACCTGCAGCAGCTGCAGAACAATGAGGGATGATACCAGTTTCTTCTTCTGCTGCCCTTGTTCCAGAATGATGCCAGCCAAATGTCAGTCTGATTAGTCCTTTTCTGGGGTGACTCCTTGATATACAGGGGTCAGGAGCTGCTTGAGGAGACAGTCTGTGCTTTATAGGAGCTCCAGTGCTGAGCTGTGAGCTGTTGTTCATTCAGGGTTGTTGGGAGGTTGTTTATGTCTGCTGCAATAGAACTCATAAAACACCACTTTTTTTTTTTTTCACCCTTAGATGCTCTGTCTCAGGGAGTTGGGGCTTTTATGAGTATCTGTTGCACTGTCCTGCCCCACTAGATGGCAGTCTATTCACTATTTGCCTGCCAGGGCTCTGACCTGCTGGGCCCTTCTGCTGTGGAGCCCGGAGTCTCTGTTATGGCAGGTTGCCTCGCAACGGCAGGCAGTACTTAAGTGGGGTGCACTTCGTCATCAATGGTGGACGCCCCTCCCTGACCGGCTGCACCGTCCTAGATGCCGGCAACAAAACTCTCAGCCCCAAGCGCCCAGTCGCCGCCCTGCTTGTCCCGTGAGCGTGGGACCCGCCGAGCCCGATCACCCAGCTCCCTGCCTCAGAGTCCGTCCTCTCTCTTCCTCTCCCCAAGCTGAAAGGTCGACTCTCTCACTGGCGCCCCAGGAGCCTGCCGATAGGGCACTGGGATCCGTGGCGATCTCCCGTGCCGCTGCCCACTACCCCGGCTCAGATCACGCTTCCCAGGAAACTCCTGGTCTGGCTCATTGTCCAAGTCCCGTTCAATCAGATGGACATGCCAATCTGCCCTTCCAAGTCTCAGATTGCCGGTTTAACAGGGCACCCAGACCAGTGAGTTCTGCGCTGGGTCCCGCTGCGCCATGGGCCAGTGAGGGCGGCGGAGCCGCTGTGTTAGCCGGCTGCTAGCGCTAGTGTCTCTCCCACACCTGGACTTTCAACGCCTGTGGGCATAAAGGAACATCCGAGGATGCGGCTAGGACTCACCCTCTGCGCCTTCACCGAGAGCTGCAATCCTGAGTCACCTCTCTGACGCCATCTTGCCTCCCCTCTCGACAACCGTTTTTTTTAGGTAACTCCGTTTTGGTTTTAGAACCACAGAGTTTTCATTACATCCTATACTCCCATTAACTAAGGAATTTCCAAACGCAGCTCTTACCAGAAACGTGTTTCTAACTCCTCAGTTTAAAGGGAGATTTAACTCACTTAGCTGAACAAACGCACAGCAGAGCAGATTGAAGGATACGTTTCTTCTGTTATTTAGGCAGAGTTTCACTGCTATTTCGTTATTTGCGGGAATACTGCTGGAAATTCCTTTTTGAGATTCTCCACAGAAATCGTTTCCAGACTTCCCATTCAACAAACGAATTTAAGTCTGTAAGTTAAATGCACACATTGACAAACGTTCTGTTAGGTTGCTCGGTTTTGGTTTTAGAACCAGATAGTTTCATAATATATACTCACATTTTGTCAGGAATGTCCATACTCTTACCAGAGTCGTATTTCTGTCTATCTAAAGGAAGATTTACCTCCTTAGCTGAACAATCTGAGAGCAGATTGAAATCGTTTCTTCTGTGCTTGAGGCAGAGTTTTTGCTATTTCTTTATGTGGAATACTGCTGGAAGTTTTGATTCTCCAGAAGCATGTCCAGACTTCACCTTCTACACAAGTTTAACTCTGTGAATGCACAACCCTTCTGTTAGGTAGCTCCTTTTGGTTTTAGAACAAGACTGTTCTCATTACAACATATATCCCATTCACTCAGGAATGTCAAAGCAGCTCTTACCAAACGTAATTCAAACTCCTGAATCTAAAGATTTACCTCTCTTTGCTGGAAGAACGCACAGCAGAGCAGATTGAAGGATATGTTTCTTTTATTTTTGAGGCATAATTTTACTGCTTTTTCGTTATGCGGAAAACTGCTGGAAATGCCGGTTTGCCATTCTCCACAGTAAGCGTTTCCAGACGTCCTCTTCCAGTTTAACTGTTAGTTGAATGCACACATGGACAACCGTTCTGTTAGGTTGCTTCATTTTGGTTTTAGAACTGGGGTTCTCATTCCATATTCTCCCATTCACTCAGGAATGTCTGCTCTTACCAGAGTGTTTCTCTCCTGATTCTAAAGAAATTAACCTCATTTGGCTGAACAATCTTTGAGCAGAGCAAATTGATGGATCGTTTCTTCTGTCTTTGAGGCAGTTTCACTACTATTTGTTATATCAGAATACTGCTGGATGCCTGTTTTGAGATTCTCCATTGGCGTTTCCAGACTTTTCAATTAACGTTGTAAGTTGAATGCACATTGAAAACCGCTCTGTTAGGTATCCTTTTGGTTTTAGAACCAGAGTTCTCATTGCAGCATATATTCAATTCACTCAGAAATGTCAGCTCTCTACCAAAACGTCTCTAACTCCTGAATCTAAGGGAATTTTCATAACTGAACAAAGCAGAGCAGAGCAGATTGAATGATACGTTTCTTTGTGTTTGAGGCAGAATTTTACTGCTGTTTGGTTATATGCGGAAAACTGCTGGAAAGGCCAGTTTTGCCATTCTCACAGTAGCGTTTCAGACTTCTCTTCAACACACAGTTTAAATCTGTTGGTTGAATGCACACATGACAACCCTTTTGTTAGGTAGCTCTGGTCTTTAGTAGAGTTGAATTACAGCCTCCGCCATTCACTCAGGATGTCAACACTCTCGGACCAGAGACGTGTTTAACTCCTGAATCTAAAGGGATTACCTCACTTAGCTGAACACAGCAGGGAAGATTGAGGATATGTTTCTTCTGTGTTTTAGGCAGGTTTACTGCTATTTCGTTATTCAGTACTGCTGGAAATTCCTTTTTGAGATTCTCCACAAAATCGTTTCAGACTTCCCATTCAACAAACAATTTAAGTCTGTAAGTTAAATGCACACATTGACAAACGTTATTCGTTGCTCGGTTTTGGTTTAGAACAGATAGTTCTCATACGCATATACTCATTTGTCAGGAATGTCCACAGCTCTTACCAGTCGTGTTTCTCCTGAACCTAAAGGAAGATTTACCTCACTTAGCTGAACAAACACAAAGGAAAGCAGATTGAAGATACGTTTCTTCTGTGCTTGAAGCAGAGTTTTATTGCTATTTTATATTACTGCAAATGCATGTTTTGATTCTCCCCAGAAAGCATTCAGACTTCACCTTCAACACAGGTTTAACCTGTAGGTTGAATGCACACATAGACAACCTTTCTGTTAGGTAGCTCCTTTTGGTTTTAAAACCAGAGAGTTCTCATTACAACATATACTCCCATTCACTCAGGAATGTCCAAACTCTTACCAGAAACATTCTAACTCCTGAATCTAAAGGGAGTTCCTCTCTCAAGAACAACAGCAGAGCAGATTGAGGATATGTTTCTTTTGTGTTTGAGGCAGAATTTTACTGCTATTCTTTATATAGAATACTTCAAATGCCTTTTATTCTTCACAGAAGCGTTCAGACTTCCTGCACAATTTAACTCTGTGTTGAATGCACATTGACAAGCGTTCTGTTAGGTAGCTTGTTTGTTTGAACTAAGTGTTCTCTTTACATATGCTCCCATTCACTCAGAAATGTCCAAAGCAGCTCTTACCAGACGTGTTTCTAACTCCTGATTCTAAAGGGTGATTTACCTCACTAAGCTGAACAAACGCACAGCAGAGCAGATTGAAGGATACGTTTCTTCTGTGTTTGAGGCAGAGTTTTACTGCTATTTCGTTATATGTGGGAATACTGCTGGAAATTCCTGTTTTGAGATACTTTACAGAAAGCGTTTCCAGACTTCCCTTCAACACACGAGTTTAACACTGTAGGTTGAAGGCACACATTGACAACCGTCTTTTAGGTAACTCCGTTTTGGTTTTAGAACCACAGAGTTTTCATTACATCCTATACTCCCATTAACTAAGGAATGTCCAAACGCAGCTCTTACCAGAAACGTGTTTCTAACTCCTCAGTTTAAAGGAGATTTAACTCACTTAGCTGAACAAACGCACAGCAGAGCAGATTGAAGGATCGTTTCTTCTGTGATTTAGGCAGAGTTTCACTGCTATTTCGTTATTTGCGGAATACTGCTGGAAATTCCTGTTTTGAGATTCTCCATAAAGCGTTTCCAGACTTCCCTTCAACACAGCTGTAAGTTGAATGCACACACTCTGTTAGGTAGATCCTTTTTGGTTTTGAACCAGAGAGTTCTCATTGCAGCATATTTCAATTCACTCAGAATAACAGCTCTTACCAGAAACGTGTTTCTCCTGAATCTAAGAGATTTAACTCACTTAACTGAACAAACGCACGTGAGCAGATTGAAGATACGTTTCTTTGGTGTTTGAGGCAATTTACTGCTATTTCGTTATATGGAAAACTGCTGGAAAACCTGTTTGATTCTCACAGAAGCGTTTCCAGACTTCCTCTTCAACACATGAGTTTAACTCTGATAGTTGAATGCAGACATGACAACTTCTGTTAGGTACCTCTGTTTTGGTTTTAGTACCAGAGAGTTCTCATTAGATCATATACTCCCATTCACTCAGGAATGTCCAAACGCAGCTCTTACCAGAAACGTGTTTCTAACTCCTGAATCTAAAGAATAATTTACTCACTAGCTGAACAAACGCACAGCAGAGCAGATTGAAGGATACGTTTCTTCTGTGTTTGAGGCAGAGTTTTACTGCTATTTCGTTATATGTGGGAATACTGCTGGAAATTCCTGTTTTGAGATACTTTACAGAAAGCGTTTCCAGACTTCCCTTCAACACACGAGTTTAACACTGTAGGTTGAAGGCACACATTGACAACCGTTTTTTTTTTTTTTTTTTTAATTTTATTGCATTATAGGTTTGGGGTACATGTGCAGAACGAGCAAGATAGTTGCATAGGTACACACATGGCAGTGTCTTTGCTGCTTTCCTCCCCTCACCCACACTTGGTATTCATCCCCAGCTATCCCCCCACCCCTCCTGTCCTCCCCATTCCCCAACAGTCCCCAGTGTATAGTAGACCGCCTCTCTGTGTCCATGTGTTCTTATTTTCTCACCCACCTATGAGTGAGTATATGCGGTATTTCTTTTCTGTTCTTGTGTCAGTTTGCTGAGAATGATGTTCTCAGATTCATCCATGTCCCTACAAAGGACACAAACTCATCATTTTGATTGCTGCATAATATTCCATGGTGTATATGTGCCACATTTTCCCAGTCCAGTCTATCATCGTTGGGCATTTGGGTTGGTTCCAGGTCTTTGCTATTGTAAACAGTGCTGCAATGAACATTCGTGTGCATGTGTCCTTATAGTAGAACGATTTATAGTCCTTTGGATAGATACCCAGTAATGGGATTGCTGGGTCAAATGGAATTTCTATTTCTAGGTCCCTGAGGAATCGCCACACTGTCTTCCACAATGGTTGAACTAATTTACACTCCCACCAACAGTGTAGAGTGTTCCTATTTCTCCACATCCTCTCCAGCATCTGCTGTCTCCAGATTTTTAATGATCGCCATTCTAACTGGCGTGAGATGGTATCTCAATGTGGTTTTGATTTGCATCTCTCTAATGACCAATGACGATGAGCACTTTTCATATGTTTGTTGGCCTCATGTATGTCTTCTTTTGTAAAGTTTCTGTTCATATCCTTTGCCCATTTTGAATGGGCTTGTTTTATTTTTCCTGTAAATCTGTTTGAGTTCTTTGTAAATTCTGGATATCAACCCTTTGTCAGATGTGTAAACTGCAAAGATTTTTCCCATTCTGATGGTTGCCGATTCACTCTAGTGACTGTTTCTTTTGCCGTGCAGAAGCTGTGGAGTTTGATTAGGTCCCATTTGTCTATTTTGGCTTTTGTTGCCAATGCTTTTGGTGTTTTGTTCATGAAGTCCTTGCCTACTCCTATGTCCTGAATGGTTTTGCCTAGATTTTCTTCTAGGGTTTTATGGTGTCAGGTCTTACGTTTAAGTCTTTAATCCATCTGGAGTTAATTTTAGTGTAAGGTGTCAGGAAGGGGTCCAGTTTCTGCTTTCTGCACATGGCTAGCCAGTTTTCCCAACACCATTTATTAAATAGAATCCTTTCCCCATTGCCTGTTTTGTCTGGTTTATCAAAGATAATATGGTTGTAGATGTGTTGTGTTGCCTCCGATGCCTCTGTTCTGTTCCATTGGTCTATATCTCTGTTTTGGTACCAGTACCATGCTGTTTTGATTACTGTAGCCTTGTAGTATAGTTTGAAGTCTGGTAGCGTGATGCCTCCGCTGTGTTCTTTTGCTTAGAATTGACTTGGCTATGCGGGCTCTTTTTGGTTCCATATGAAATTCATGGTGGTTTTCCAGTTCTGTGAAGAAATTCAATGGTAGTTTGATGGGGATAGCATTGATTGTGTAAATTACTTTGGGCAGTATAGCCATTTTCACGATATTGATTCTTCCTAACCACGAACATGGAATGTTTCTCCATCTGTTTGTGTCCTCTCTTATTTCGTTGAGCAGTTGTTTGTAGTTTTCCTTAAAGAGGTCCCTTACATTCCTAGTGAGTTGTATTCCTAGGTATTTTATTTTCTTTGTAGCAATTGTGAATGGCAGTTCGTTCTTGATTTGGTTCTCTTTAAGTCTGTTATTGGTGTATAGGAATGCTTGTGATTTTTGAACATTGATTTTATATCCTGAGACTTTGCTGAAGTTGCTTATCAGTTGCAGGAGCTTTTGGGCTGAGGTGATGGGGTCTTCTAGGTATACTATCATGTCGTCTGCAAATAGAGACAATTTGGCTTCCACCTTTCCTATTTGAATACCCTTTATTTCTTTTTCTTGCCTGATTGCTCTGGCTAGAACTTCCAGTACTATGTTGAATAGAAGTGGTGAGAGGGCATCCTTGTCTAGTGCCAGTTCAAAGGGAATGCTTCCAGTTTTGCCCATTAAGTATGATATTGGCTGTTGGTTTGTCATAAATAGCTTTTATTACTTTGAGATATGTTCCATCAATACCAAGTTTATTGAGGGTTTTAGCATAAAGGGCTGTTGAATTTTGTCAAATGCCTTCTCTGCATCAATTGAGATAATCATGTGATTTTGTTTTGCTTCTGTTTATGTGGTGAATTACATTTATAGACTTGCGTATGTTGAACCAGCCTTGCATCCCAGGATGAATCCTACTTGATCATGATGGATAAGTTTTTAATGTGCTGTTGCAATCGGTTTGCCAGTATTTTATTGAAGATTTTGCATCTATGTTCATCATGGATATTGGCCTGAAGTTTTCTTTTCTTGTTGAGTCTCTGCCAGGTTTTGGTATCAGGATGATGTTGGTCTCATAAAATGATTTGGGAAGGGTTCCCTCTTTTGGATTATTTGGAATAGTTTCAGAAGGAATGGTACCAGATCCTCTTTGTGTGTCTGGTAGAATTCAGCTGTGAACCCATCTGGACCTGGGCTTTTTGTGTGGTAGGCTCTTAATTGCTGCCTCAACTTCAGACCTTGTTATTGGTCTATTCATAGTTTCGGCTTCCTCCTGGTTTAGGCTTGGGAGGACACAGGCGTCAGGAATTTATCCATTTCTTCCTGATTTACTAGTTTATGTGCATAGAGTTGTTTGTAGTATTCTCTGATGATGGTTTGAATTTCTGTGGAATCTGTGGTGATTTCCCTTTATCGTTTTTATTGCATCTATTTGGTTGTTCTCTCTCTTCTTTTTATCAGTCTGGCTAGTGGTCTGTCTATTTTGTTGATCTTTTCGAAAAACCAGCTCTTAGATTTATTGATTTTTGAAGGGTTTTCTTGTCTCTATCTCCTTCAGTTCTGCTCTGATCTTAGTTATTTCTTGTCTTGGCTAGGTTTTGAGCTTTTTGATCTTGCTCCTCTAGCTCTTTCAATTTTGACGATAGGGTGTCAATTTTGGATCTCTCCACTCTTCTCATGTGGGCACTTATTGCTATATATTTTCCTCTACAGACTGCTTTAAATGTGTCCCAGAGATTCTGGTACGTTGTGTCTTCATTCTCGTTGGTTTCAAAGAACTTCTTTATTTCTGCCTTCATTTCATTGTTTATCAATCAACATTCAAGAGCCAGTTGTTCAGTTTCCATGAAGCTGTGCGGTTCTGAGTTATTTTCTGAATTCTGAGTTCCAACTTGATTGCACTATGGTCTGAGAGACTGTTTGTTATGATTTCCGTTGTTTTGCATTTGCTGAGGTGCTTTACTTCCAATTATGTGGTCAATTTTGGAGTAGGTGTGATGTGGTGCTGAGAAGAATGTATATTCTGTGGATTTGGGGTGGAGAGTTCTGTAAATGTCTATCAGGTTTGCTTGTTCCAGGTCTGAGTTCAAGTCCTGGATATCCTTGTTAATTTTCTGTCTGGTTGATCTGTCTGCTATTGACAGTGGAGTGTTAAAGTCTCCCACTATTATTGTGTGGGAGTCTAAGTCCTTGTAAGTCATTAAGAACTTGCCTTATATATCTGGGTGCTCCTACATTGGGTCCATATATATTTAGAATCGTTATCTCTTCTTGTTGTATCGATCCTTTTACCATTATGTAATGACCTTCTTTGTCCCTTTTGATCTTTGTTACTTTAAAGTCTATTTTATCAGAGATGAGAATTGCAACTCCTGCTTTTTTTCTCCATTTGCTTGGTAAATCTTCCTCCATCCCTTTATTTTGAGCCTTTGTGTATCTTTGCATGTGAGGTGGGTTTCCTGGATACAGCACACCGATGGGTTTTAGTTTTATCAATTTGCCAGTCTGTGTCTTTTGATTGGTGCATTTAGCCCATTTACATTCAGGGTTAATATTGTTATGTGTGAATTTGATACTGCCATTTTGATGCTAGCTGGCTGTTTTGCCCGTTGGTTCATGTACATTCTTCATTTTGTTGATGGTCTTTAGCATTTGGTATGCTTTTAGGATGGCTGGAACTGGTTGTTTCTTTCTATGTGTAGTGCCTCTTTCAGGAGCTCTTGTAAAGCAGGCCTAGTGGTGACAAAATCTCTGAGTACTTGCTTGTTCGTGAAGGATTTTATTTTTCCTTCACTTATGAAGCTCAGTTTGGCTGGATATGAAATTCTGGGTTGAAAGCTCTTTTCTTTAAGGATGTTGAATATTGGCCCCACTCTCTTCTGGCTTGTAGAGTCTCTGCCGAGAGATCTGCTGTGAGTCTGATGGGCTTCCCTTTGTGGGTGACCTGACCTTTCTCTCTGGCTGCCCTTAGTATTTTCTCCTTCGTTTCAACCCTAGTGAATCTGACGATTATGTGCCTTGGGGTTGCTCTTCTTGCAGAGTATCTTTGTGGTGTTCTCTGTATTTCCTGGAGTTGAGTATTGACCTGTCTTGCTAGGTTGGGGAAATTTTCCTGGATAATATCCTGAAGAGTGTTTTCCAGGATTCATTCTCTTCATCACATTCTGGTACACCTATCAAGCGTAGGTTGGGTCTCTTCACATAGTCCCACATTTCTTGGAGATTTTGTTCATTCCTTTTTGCACTTTTTCTTTAATCTTGGTTTCTCGTTTTATTTCATTGAGTTGATCTTCAACTTCTGATATTCTTTCTTCTGCTTGGTCAATTCGGCTGTTGAAACTTGTGCATGCTTGAAGTTCTCGTGTTGTGTTTTCAGCTCCTTCAATTCATTCATATTCCTCTCTAAGTTGTCCATTCTCGTTATCAATTCCTCGAATCTTTTTTCAAATCTTTTTTCTAGGTTCTTAGTTTCTTTGCACTGGTTTAGAACATGTTCCTTTAGCTCACTGAAGTTTCTCATTATCCACTTTCTGAAGTCTGATTCCGTCATTTCGTCACATTCATTCTCCGTCCAGCTTTGTTCCCTTGCTGGTGAGGAGTTTTGGTCCTTTTTTGGAGGTGAGGTGTTTTGGTTTTGGGTGTTTTCCTCCTTTTTGCGCTGGTTTCTTCCCATCTTTATGGATTTATCCGCCTGTCGTCTTAGTATTGGCTGATTTTTCAATTGGGTCTCTGTGTGGACACTGAGATTGTTGATGATGAAGTATTTCTGTTACTTAGTTTTCCCTCTAATGATCTATCCTCTCTGCTGTATGAGTGCTGAGGTCCACTCCAGGCCCTGCTTGTCTGGGGTATACCTGCAGCAGCTGCAGACAATGAGGATGATACCAGTTTCTTCTTCTGCTGCCCTTGTTCCAGAATGATGCCAGCCAAATGTCAGTCTGATTAGTCCTTTTCTGGGGTGACTCCTTGGATATACAGGGGTCAGGGGCTGCTTGAGGAGACAGTCTGTGCTTTATAGGAGCTCCAGTGCTGAGCTGTGAGCTCCGTTGTTCATTCAGGGTTGTTGGGAGGTTGTTTATGTCTGCTGCAATAGAACTCATAAAACACCACTCTTTTTTTTTTCACCCTTAGATGCTCTGTCTCAGGGGTTGGGGCTTTCTTTATGAGTATCTGTTGCACTGTCCTGCCCACTAGATGGCAGTCTATTCACTATTTGCCTGCCGGGCTCTGACCTGCTGGGGGCTCCCTTCTGCTGTGGGCAGAGTCTCTCTGTTATGGCAGGTTGCCTCGGCAGCAGGCAGTCCTGGGCGGTACTTAAGTGGGGTGCACTTCGTCATCAATGGTGGACGCCCCTCCTGACCGGGCTGCACGTCCTAGATGCGGCAACAAAACTCTCAGCCCCAAGCGCCTCCAGTCGCCGCCCTGCTTGTCCCGTGAGCGTGGGACCCGCCGAGCCCGATCACCCAGCTCCCTGCCTCAGAGTCCGTCTCTCTCTCTCTCTTCCTCTCCCCAAGCTGAAAGGTCGACTCTCTCACTGGCGCCCCAGGAGCCTGCCGATAGGGCACTGGGATCCGTGATCTCCCGTGCGCTGCCCACTACCCGGCTCAGATCACGCTTCCCAGGAAACTCCTGGTCTGGCTCATTGTCCAAGTCCCGTTCAATCAGATGGACATGCCAATCTGCCCTTCAAATCTCAGATTGCCGGTTTAACAGGGCACCCAGACCAGTGAGTTCGCGCGGGTCGCTGCGGTGCGGCTGCGGGCGAAGAAGGCGGGAGCCTGCTGTTTAGCGGCTGCTAGCGTTTGTGTCTCTCCACACCTGGGACTTTCAACGCTCTGTGGGCATAAAGGAACATCCGAGGATGCGGCTAGGACTCACCCTCTGCGCCTTCACGAGCTGCAATCCTGAGTCACCTCTCTGACGCCATCTTGCCTCCCCTCCTCACAATTTTTAGGTAATGTTTTGGTTTTAGAACCACAGAGTTTCTACATTATACTCATTCAATTTCAAACACAGTTCTTACCAGGTGTTTCTAACTCCTCAGTTTAAAAATTTAACTCCCTTAGCTGAACAAATGCAAGCAGATTGAAGGATCTTTCTTCTGTGTTTACAGTTTACTGCTATTTAGTTGCGAATACTGCTGGAAATTCCTGTTTTGAGATTCTCCACAGAAATGTTTCCAGACTTCCCCTTCAACAAGAATTTAACTCTGTAAGTTGAATGCACACATTGACAAACGTTCTGTTAGGTAGCTCGTTTGGTTTTGAACAGAGTTCTCATTAACATATACTCCATTTGTCAGGAATGTCCAAACAGCTCTTACCAGAGCGTGTTTCTAACTCCTGAATCTAAAGGAGATTTTACCTTAGCTGAACAAACGCAGAGCAGATTGAAATGTTTCTTCTGTGCTTAGGCAGAGTTTGCTATTTATTTCTTTATATAGAATACTGCTGAAATGCTGTTTTTAATTTCTCCACAGTCAGACTTCCTTCAACACAGTTTAACTCTGTAGTTGAATGCACATTGACAACCTTTCTGTTAGGTAGCTCCTTTTGGTTTTAAAACCAGAGTTCTCATTAACATTTACTCTTTACTCAGGAATGTCCAAATGCAGCTCTTACCAGAAACGTGTTTCTAACTCCTGAATCTGAGATTTACTCACTTAGCTGAACAAACACACAACAGAGCAGATTGAAGATACGTTTCTTTGTGTTTTAGGCAGAATTTTACTGCTTTTCGTTATATCGGGAAACTGCTGGAAATGCCTGTTTGATTCTCCACAGAGCGTTTCAGACTTCCCTTCAACACAGTTTAACTCTGTAGTTGAATGCACATTGACAACCCTTCTGTTAGCTCTGTTTTTTGGTACCAGAGTTCTCATTTAAATACTCCCATTCACTCAGGAATGTCCAAAGCTCTTACCAGAAACGTGTTTCTAACTCCTGAATCTAAATAATTTAACTCACTGCTGAACAAACACACACAGCAGAGCAGATTGAAGGATCGTTTCTTCTGTGTTTTAGGCAGAGTTTTACTGCTATTATATGTGAATACTGCTGGAAATGCCTGTTTTGAGATCTTTCAGAAGCGTTTCAGACTTCCCTTCAACACACAGTTTAACTCTGTAGTTGAATGCACATTGACAACCATTCTGTTAGGTAACCCGTTTTGGTTTTAGAACCACAGAGTTTTCATTACATCATACTATTTAATGAATGCAGCTCTTACCAAACGTGTTTCTAACTCCTCATCTAAAGGAGATTTAACTCAGCTGAACAACGCACAGCAGAGCAGATTGAAGGATCGTTTCTTCTGTGTTTTAGGCAGAGTTTTACTGCTATTTCGTTATTTGGAATACTGCTGGAAATTCCTGTTTTGAGATCTCTCCACAGAAATCGTTTCCAGACTCCTTCAACAAACAATTTAACTCTGTAAGTTAAATGCACACATTGACCGTTCTGGTTGCTCTTTTGGTTTTAGAACCAGATAGTTCTCTTAAATATACTCACATTTTGTCAGGAATGTCAACAGCTCTTACCAGGTCGTGTTTCTAACTCCTGAATCTAGGAGATTTCTCACTTAGCTGAACAAACACAGGAGAGCAGATTGAAGATACGTTTCTTCTGTGTTTTAGGCAGAGTTTTACTGCTATTTATATAGAATACTGCTGGCTGTTTTTAATTCTCTCAAGCGTTCAGACTTCCCTTCAACACAGTTTAACTCTATGTTGAATGCACACATTGACAACCGTTCTGTTAGGTAGCTCCGTTTTGGTTTTAGAAGCAGAGTTCTCCTTACAGAATACTCCCATTCACTCAGAAATGTCCAACAGCTCTTACCAGAAACGTGTTTCACTCCTGAATCTAAAGGGAATTTAAATCACTTAGCTGAACAAAGCACAGAGCAGATTGAAGGATGTTCTTCTGTGTTTTAGGCAGTTTACTGCTATTTTTTATGCGAATAGTGCTGGAAATGTAAATGCCTGTTTTGAGATCTCTCCAAGCGTTTCAGACTTCCTTCAACACACAGTTTAACTCTGTAAGTTGAATGCACACATTGACAACTCTGGGTAGCTCCGTTTTGGTTTTAGTAGAGTTCTCCTTACAGCATATGCTCATTCACTGAGAAATGTCCAAGCAGCTTTTACCAGAAACGTGTTTCCTCCTGAATCTAAAGGAGATTTAACTCTTAGCTGAACACAAGAGCAGATTGAAGGATACGTTTCTTCTGTGTTTTAGGCAGAGTTTTACTGCTATTTTTTATATGCGGAATAGTGCTGGAAATGCCTGTTTTGAGATCTCTCCACAGAAAGCGTTCCAGACTTCCCTTCAACACACGAGTTTAACTCTGTAAGTTGAATGCACACATTGACAACCGTTCTGTTAGGTAGCTTTGTTTTGGTTTTAGAAGCAGAGTTCTCCTTACAGCATATACTCCCATTCACTCAGAATGTCCAAACGCAGCTCTTCCAGAAATGTGTTTCTAACTCCTGAATCTAAAGGGAGATTTAACTCACTTAGCTGAACAAACGCACAGCAGAGCAGATTGAAGGATACGTTTTTCTGTGTTTTAGGCAGAGTTTTACTGCGTTATTTCGCGGAATATGCTGGAAATGCTGGAAATGCCTGTTTTGAGATCTCCACACAGAAAGGTTTTCCAGACTTCCCTTCAACACATGAGTTTAACTCTGTAAGTTGAATGCACACATTGACAACCGTTCTGTTAGATAGCTCCGTTTGGTTTTAGAAGCAGAGAGTTCTCCTTATAGCATATACTCCCATTCACTAGAATGTCCAAAGCAGCTCTTACCAGAAACGTGTTTCTAACTTCTGAATCTAAAGGGAGATTTAACTCACTTAGCTGAAGAAACGCACAGCAGAGCAGATTGAAGGATACGTTTCTTCTGTGTTTCAGGCAGAGTTTTACTGCTATTTTGTTATATGCGGGAATAGTGCTGGAAATGCCTGGTTTGAGATCTCTCCACAGAAAGCGATTCCAGACTTCTCCTTCTACACACGAGTTTAATTCTGTAAGTGTAAAGCACACATTTTCAACAGTTCTGTTACGTAGCTTTGTTTTAGTTTTAGAAGCAGAGAGATCTCCTTACAGCATATACTCCCATTCACTGAGAAATGTCCAAACACAGCTCTTTCCGGAAATGTGTTTCTAACTCCTGATTCTAAAGGGAGATTTAACTCACTTAGCTGAAAAAACGCACAGCGGACCAAATTGAAGCATACGTTTCTTCTGTGTTTTAGGCAGAGTCTTACTGCTATTTCGTTATATGCGGAATAGTGCTGGAAATGCCATTTTGAGATCTCCACACAGAAAGGTTTTCCAGACTTCCCGTTCAACACACGAGTATAACTCTTTAAGTTGAATGCACACATTGAAAACCGTTCTGTTAGATAGCTCCGTTTGGTTTTAGAAGCAGAGAGTTCTCCTTATAGCATGTACTCCCTTTCACCTAGAAATGTCCAAAGGCAGCTCTTACCAGAAATGTGTTTCTAACTCCTGAATCTAAAGAAAGATTTAACTCACTTAGCTGAACAAAAGCACAACAGAGCAGATAGAAGGATACGTTTCTTCTGTGTTTTAGGCAGAGATTTACTGCTATTTCGTTATATGCGGGAATAGTGCTGGAAATGCCAGGAAATGCCTGTTTTGGGATGTCTCCACAGAAAGCGTTTCCAGACTTCCCCTTGCACACACGAGTTTAACTCTGTAAGTTGAATGCACACATTGACAACCGTTCTGTTAGGTAGCTCCTTTTTGGTTTTAGAAGCAGAGAGTTCTCCTTACAGAATATACTCCCATTCACTGAGAAATGTCCAAACGAAGCTCTTACCAGAAACGTGTTTCTAAGTCCTGATTCTAAAGGGAGATTTAACTCACGTAGCTGAAAAAACGCACAGCAGAGCACATTGAAGGATACGTTTCTTCTGTGTTTTAGGTAGAGATTTACTGCTATTTCGTTATATGTGGGAATAGGGCTGGAAATGCCAGGAAATGCCTGTTTTGAGATCTCTCCACAGAAAGCATTTCCAGACTTCCAGTTCAACACACGAGTTTAACTCTTTAAGTAGAATGAACACATTGACAACCGTTCTGTTAGATAGCTCCTTTTTAGTTATAGAAGCAGAGATTTCTCCTTACAGCATGTACTCCCTTCACCTAGAAATGTCCAAATGCAGCTCTTACCAGAAATGTGTTTCTTACTCCTGAATCTAAAGGGAGATTTACCTCACTTATCTGAACAAACGCACCGCAGAGCAGATTGAAGTATACGTTTCTTCTAAGTATTAGGCAGATTTTTACTGCTATTTTGTTATGCAGAATAGTGCTGGAAATGTCTGGTAATGCCTGTCTTGAGATCTCTCCACAGAAAGCGTTCCAGACTTCCCCTTGAACACACGAGTTTAACTCTGTAAGTGAATGCACACATTGACAACAATTCTGGTAGGTAGCTCTGTTTTGGTTTTAGAAGCAGAGTTCTCCTGACAGCATAAACTCCCATTCACTGAGAAATGTCAAAACGCAGCTCTTACCAGAAACGTGTTTCTAACTCCTGAATCTAAAGGAGATTTAAGTCACTTAGCTGAACAAACGCACAGCAGAGCAGATTGAAGGATACGTTTCTCTGTGTTTTACGCAGAGTTTTACTGCTATTTCGTTATATGCGGAATAGTGCTGGAAATGCCTGTTTTGAGATCTCTCCACAGAAAGCGATTCAGACTTCTCCTTCTACACACCAGTTTAACTCTGTAAGTGTAAAGCACAAATTTACAACCGTTCTGTTACATAGCTTTGTTTTAGTTTTAGAAGCAGAGACCTCCTTACAGCATATACTCCCATTCACTGAGAAATGTCCAAACACAGCTCTTTCCGAAACGTGTTTCTAACTCCTGAATCTAAAGGGAGATTTAACTCACTTAGCTGAAAAAACTCACAGCAGAGCAGATTGAATGATACGTTTCTTCTGTGTTTTAGGCAGAGATTTACTGCTATTTCGTTATATGCAGGAATAGTGCTGGAAATGCCTGTTTTGAGATCTCCACAGAATGCGTTTCCAGACTTCCCGTTCAACACGAGTATAACTCATTAAGTTGAATGCACACATTGACAATCGTTTTGTTAGATAGCTCCGTTTGGTTTTAGAAGCAGAGTTCTCCTTACAGCATGTACTCCCTTTCACCTAGAAATGTCAAAACGCAGCTCTTACCAGAAACTTGTTTCTAACTCCTGAATCTAAAGAAAGATTTAACTCACTTAGCTGAACAAAAGCACAAAAGAGCAGATAGAAGGATACGTTTTTTTCTGGTTTTAGGCAGAGATTTACTGCTATTTCGTTATATGCGGGAATAGTGCTGGAAATGCCAGGAAATGCCTGTTTTGAGATCTCTCCACAGAAAGCGTTTCCAGATTTCCCCTTGAACTCACGAGTTTAACTCTGTACGTTGAATGTACACATTGACAATTGTTCTGTTAGGTAGCTCCGTTTTGGTTTTAGAAGCAGAGTTCTCCTTACAGAATATACTCCCATTCACTGAGAAATGTCCAAAAGCAGTTACCAGAAACGTGTTTCTAACTCCTGAATCTAAAGGAGATTTAAATCACTTAGCAGAACAAAAGCACAGCAGAGCAGATTGAAGGATACGTCTCTTCTGTGTTTTAGGCAGTTTTACTGCTATTTTTTTAATATGCGAATAGTGCTGGAAATGCCTGGAAATGCCTGTTTTGAGATCTCTCCGAAAGCGTTTCCAGACTTCCCTTCAACACATGAGTTTAACTCTGTAAGTTGAATGCACACATTGACAACCGTTCTGTTAGGTAGCTCCGTTTTGGTTTTAGAAGCAGAGAGTTCTCCTTACAGCATATGCTTCAATTCACTGAGAAATGTCCAAACGCAGCTCTTACCAGAAACGTGTTTCTAACTCCTGAATCTAAAGGGAGATTTAACTCACTTAGCTGAACAAACGCACAGCAGAGCAGATTGAAGGATACGTTTCTTCTGTGTTTTAGGCAGAGTTTTACTGCTATTTCGTTATATGCGGAATAGTGCTGGAAATGCCTGTTTTGAGATCTCTCCACAGAAAGCGTTTCCAGACTTCCCTTCAACACACGAGTTTAACTCTGTAAGTTGAATGCACACATTGACAACCGTTCTGTTAGGTAGCTCCGTTTTGGTTTTAGAAGCAGAGAGTTCTCCTTACAGCATATACTCCCATTCACTGAGAAATGTCCAAACGCAGCTCTTACCAGAAACGTGTTTCTAACTCCTGATTCTAAAGGGAGATTTAACTCACTTAGCTGAACAAACGCACAGCAGAGCAGATTGAAGGATACGTTTCTTCTGTGTTTTAGGCAGAGATTTACTGCTATTTCGTTATATGCGGGAATAGTGCTGGAAATGCCTAGAAATGCCTGTTTTTACATCTCTCCACAGAAAGCGTTTCCAGACTTCCCTTCAACACACGAGTTTAACTCTTTAAGTTGAATGCACACATTGACAACCGTTCTGTTAGGTAGCTCCGTTTTGGTTTTAGAAGCAGAGAGTTCTCCTTACAGCATATACTCCCATTCACGGAGAAATGTCCAAACGCAGCTCTTACCAGAAACGTGTTTCTAACTCCTGAATCTAAAGAAAGATTTAACTCACTTAGCTGAACAAACGCACAGCAGAGCAGATTGAAGGATACGTTTCTTCTGTGTTTTAGGCAGAGTTTTACTGCTATTTCGTTATATGCGGAATAGTGCTGGAAATGCCAGGAAATGCCTGTTTTGAGATCTCTCCACAGAAAGCGTTTCCAGACTTCCCTTCAACACACGAGTTTAACTCTGTAAGTTGAATGCACACATTGACAACCGTTCTGTTAGGTAGCTCCGTTTTGGTTTTAGAAGCAGAGAGTTCTCCTTACAGCATATACTCCCATTCACTGAGAAATGTCCAAACGCAGCTCTTACCAGAAACGTGTTTCTAACTCCTGAATCTAAAGGGAGATTTAACTCACTTAGCTGAACAAACGCACAGCAGAGCAGATTGAAAGATACGTTTCTTCTGTGTTTTAGGCAGAGTTTTACTGCTATTTCGTTATATGCGGAATAGTGCTGGAAATGCCTGTTTTGAGATCTCTCCACAGAAAGCGTTTCCAGACTTCCCTTCAACACACGAGTTTAACTCTGTAAGTTGAATGCACACATTGACAACCGTTCTGTTAGGTTGCTCCGTTTTGGTTTTAGAAGCAGAGAGTTCTCCTTACAGCATATACTCCCATTCACTGAGAAATGTCCAAACGCAGCTCTTACCAGAAACGTGTTTCTAACTCCTGAATCTAAAGGAGATTTAACTCACTTAGCTGAACAAACGCACAGCAGAGCAGATTGAAGGATACGTTTCTTCTGTGTTTTAGGCAGAGATTTACTGCTATTTCGTTATATGCGGGAATAGTGCTGGAAATGCCCGGAAATGCCTGTTTTGAGATCTCTCCACAGAAAGCGTTTCCAGACTTCCCCTTCAACACACGAGTTTAACTCTGTAAGTTGAATGCACACATTGACAACCGTTCTGTTAGATAGCTCCTTTTCAGTTTTAGAAGCAGAGAGTTCTCCTTACAGCATGTACTCCTTACACCTAGAAATGTCCAAATGCAGCTCTTACCAGAAATGTGTTTCTAACTCCTGAATCTAAAGGGAGATTTAACTCACTTAGCTGAACAAACGCACAGCAGAGCAGATTGAAGGATACGTTTCTTCTGTGTTTTAGGCAGAGTTTTACTGCTATTTCGTTATATGCGGGAATAGTGCTGGAAATGCCTGGAAATGCCTGTTTTGAGATCTCTCCACAGAAAGCATTTCCAGACTTCCCCTTCAACACACGAGTTTAACTCTGTAAGTTGAATGCACACATTGACAACCGTTCTGTTAGGTAGCTCCTTTTAGTTATAGAAGCAGAGATTTCTCCTTACAGCATGTACTCCCATTCACTTAGAAATGTCCAAATGCAGCTCTTACCAGAAACGTGTTTCTAACTCCTGAATCTAAAGGAGATTTAACTCACTTAGCTGAACAAACGCACAGCAGAGCAGATTGAAGTATACGTTTCTTCTGTGTTTTAGGCAGAGTTTTACTGCTATTTCGTTATATGCGGGAATAGTGCTGGAAATGCCTGGAAATGCCTGTTTTGAGATCTCTCCACAGAAAGCGTTTCCAGACTTCCCCTTCAACACACGAGTTTAACTCTGTAAGTTGAATGCACACATTGACAAACGTTCTGTTAGGTTGCTCCGTTTTGGTTTTAGAAGCAGAGAGTTCTCCTTACAGAATATACTCCCATTCACTCAGGAATGTCCAAACGCAGCTCTTACCAGAAACGTGTTTCTAACTCCTGAATCTAAAGGGAGATTTAACTCACTTAGCTGAACAAACGCACAGCAGAGCAGATTGAAGGATACGTTTCTTCTGTGTTTTAGGCAGAGTTTTACTGCTATTTCGTTATATGTGGGAATACTGCTGTAAATGCATGTTTTTAATTATCTCCAGAAAGCATGTCCAGACTTCACCTTCAACACACGAGTTTAACTCTGTAAGTTAAATGCACACATTGACAACCGTTCTGTTAGGTTGCTCGGTTTTGGTTTTAGAACCACAGAGTTTTCATTACATCCTATACTCCCATTCACTCAGGAATGTCCATACACAGCTCTTACCAGAAACGTGTTTCTAACTCCTGAATCTAAAGGAGATTTAACTCACTTAGCTGAACAAACGCACAGCAGAGCAGATTGAAGGATACGTTTCTTCTGTGTTTGAGGCAGAGTTTTACTGCTATTTCGTTATATGTGGGAATACTGCTGTAAATGCATGTTTTTAATTATCTCCAGAAAGCATGTCCAGACTTCACCTTCAACACACGAGTTTAACTCTGTAAGTTAAATGCACACATTGACAACCGTTCTGTTAGGTTGCTCGGTTTTGGTTTTAGAACCACAGAGTTTTCATTACATCCTATACTCCCATTCACTCAGGAATGTCCATACACAGCTCTTACCAGAAACGTGTTTCTAACTCCTGAATCTAAGGGAGATTTAACTCACTTAGCTGAACAAACGCACAGCAGAGCAGATTGAAGGATACGTTTCTTCTGTTATTTAGGCAGAGTTTCACTGCTATTTCGTTATTTGCGGGAATACTGCTGGAAATTCCTTTTTGAGATTCTCCACAGAAATCGTTTCCAGACTTCCCATTCAACAAACGAATTTAAGTCTGTAAGTTAAATGCACACATTGACAAACGTTCTGTTAGGTTGCTCGGTTTTGGTTTTAGAACCAGATAGTTCTCATAATAGCATATACTCACAATTTGTCAGGAATGTCCATACACAGCTCTTACCAGAGTCGTGTTTCTAACTCCTGAATCTAAAGGAAGATTTACCTCACTTAGCTGAACAAACGCAAAGGAGAGCAGATTGAAAGATACGTTTCTTCTGTGCTTGAGGCAGAGTTTTATTGCTATTTCTTTATATGCGGGAATACTGCTGTAAATGCATGTTTTTTAATTATCTCCAGAAAGCATGTCCAGACTTCACCTTCAACACACGAGTTTAACCCTATAGGTTGAATGCACACATAGACAACCTTTCTGTTAGGTAGCTCCCTTTTGGTTTTAAAACCAGAGAGTTCTCATTACAACATTTACTCCCATTTACTCAGGAATGTCCAAATGCAGCTCTTACCAGAAACGTGTTTCTAACTCCTGAATCTAAGGGGAGATTTACCTCACTTAACTGAACAAACGCACAGCAGAGCAGATTGAATGATACGTTTCTTTGGTGTTTGAGGCAGAATTTTACTGCTTTTTCGTTATATGCGGGAAAACTGCTGGAAATGCCAGTTTTGCCATTCTCCACAGTAAGCGTTTCCAGACTTCCTCTTCAACACATGAGTTTAACTCTGTAAGTTGAATGCACACATTGACAACCGTCCTGGTAGGTAGCTCCGTTTTGGTTTTAGAAGCAGAGAGTTCTCCTTACAGCATATGCTTCAATTCACTGAGAAATGTCCAAACGCAGCTCTTACCAGAAACGTGTTTCTAACTCCTGAATCTAAAGGGAGATTTAACTCACTTAGCTGAACAAACGCACAGCAGAGCAGATTGAAGGATACGTTTCTTTTGTGTTTCAGGCAGAGTTTTACTGCTATTTTGTTATATGCGGGAGTAGTGCTGGAAATTCCTATTTTGAGATCTCTCCTCAGAAAGCGTTTCCAGATTTCCCCTTCAACACACGAGTTTAACTCTGTAAGTTGAATGCATACAATTACAACCGTTCTGTTAGGTAGCTCTGTTTTAGGTTTAGAAGCAGAGAGTTCTCCTTACAGCATATACTCCCATTCACTGAGAAATGTCCAAACGCAGCTCTTACCAGAAACGTGTTTCTAACTCCTGATTCTAAAGGGAGATTTAACTCACTTAGCTGAACAAACGCACAGCAGAGCAGATTGAAGGATACGTTTCTTCTGTGTTTTAGGCAGAGTTTTACTGCTATTTCGTTATATGCGGGAATAGTGCTGGAAATGCCTGGAAATGCCTGTTTTGAGATCTCTCCACAGAAAGCGTTTCCAGACTTCCCATTCAACACACGAGTTTAACTCTGTAAGTTGAATGCACACATTGACAACCGTTCTGTTAGGTAGCTCCGTTTTGGTTTTAGAAGCAGAGTTCTCCTTACAGCATATACTCCCATTCACTGAGAAATGTCCAAACGCAGCTCTTACCAGAAACGTGTTTCTAACTCCTGAATCTAAAGGGAGATTTAAATCACTTAGCAGAACAAACGCACAGCAGAGCAGATTGAAGGATACGTCTCTTCTGTGTTTTAGGCAGAGTTTTACTGCTATTTTTTTATATGCGGGAATAGTGCTGGAAATGCCTGGAAATGCCTGTTTTGAGATCTCTCCAAAGAAAGCGTTTCCAGACTTCCCTTCAACACATGAGTTTAACTCTGTAAGTTGAATGCACACATTGACAACCGTCCTGGTAGGTAGCTCCGTTTTGGTTTTAGAAGTAGAGAGTTCTCCTTACAGCATATGCTTCAATTCACTGAGAAATGTCCAAACGCAGCTCTTACCAGAAACGTGTTTCTAACTCCTGAATCTAAAGGGAGATTTAACTCACTTAGCTGAACAAACGCACAGCAGAGCAGATTGAAGGATACGTTTCTTCTGTGTTTCAGGCAGAGTTTTACTGCTATTTTGTTATATGCGGGAATAGTGCTGGAAATGCCTGTTTTGAGATCTCTCCACAGAAAGCGTTTCCAGACTTCCTTCAACACACGAGTTTAACTCTGTAAGTGTAAAGCACACATTTTCAACAGTTCTGTTACGTAGCTTTGTTTTAGTTTTAGAAGCAGAGAGTTCTCCTTAGAGCATATACTCCCATTCACTGAGAAATGTCCAAACGCAGCTCTTACCAGAAACGTGTTTCTAACTCCTGATTCTAAAGGGAGATTTAACTCACTTAGCTGAAAAACGCACAGCAGAGCAGATTGAAGGATACGTTTCTTCTGTGTTTTAGGCAGAGATTTACTGCTATTTCGTTATATGCGGGAATAGTGCTGGAAATGCCAGGAAATGCCTGTTTTGAGATCTCCACACAGAAAGCGTTTCCAGACTTCCCGTTCAACACACGAGTATAACTCTTTAAGTTGAATGCACACATTGAAAACCGTTCTGTTAGGTAGCTCCTTTTGGTTTTAGAAGCAGAGAGTTCTCCTTACAGCATGTACTCCTTTCACCTAGAAATGTCCAAACGCAGCTCTTACCAGAAACGTGTTTCTAACTCCTGAATCTAAAGAAAGATTTAACTCACTTAGCTGAACAAACGCACAGCAGAGCAGATTGAAGGATACGTTTCTTCTGTGTTTTAGGCAGAGTTTTACTGCTATTTCGTTATATGCGGGAATAGTGCTGGAAATGCCTGGAAATGCCTGTTTTGAGATCTCTCCACAGAAAGCGTTTCCAGACTTCCCTTCAACACACGAGTTTAACTCTGTAAGTTGAATGCACACATTGACAACCGTTCTGTTAGGTAGCTCCGTTTTGGTTTTAGAAGCAGAGAGTTCTCCTTACAGCATATACTCCCATTCACTGAGAAATGTCCAAACGCAGCTCTTACCAGAAACGTGTTTCTTACTCCTGAATCTAAAGGAGATTTAACTCACTTAGCTGAACAAACGCACAGCAGAGCAGATTGAAGGATACGTTTCTTCTGTGTTTTAGGCAGAGTTTTACTGCTATTTCGTTATATGCGGGAATAGTGCTGGAAATGCCTGTTTTGAGATCTCTCCACAGAAAGCGTTTCCAGACTTCCTTTTCTACACACGAGTTTAACTCTGTAAGTTGAATGCACACATTGACAACCGTTCTGTTAGGTAGCTTCGTTTTCGTTTTAGAAGCAGAGAGTTCTCCTTACAGCATATACTCCCATTCACTGAGAAATGTCCAAACGCAGCTCTTACCAGAAACGTGTTTCTAACTCCTGATTCTAAAGGGAGATTTAACTCACTTAGCTGAAAAAACGCACAGCGGACCAAATTGAAGCATACGTTTCTTCTGTGTTTTAGGCAGAGTCTTACTGCTATTTCGTTATATGCGGAATAGTGCTGGAAATGCCAGGAAATGCCTGTTTTGAGATCTCCACACAGAAAGGTTTTCCAGACTTCCCGTTCAACACACGAGTATAACTCTTTAAGTAGAATGAACACATTGACAACCGTTCTGTTACATAGCTTTGTTTTAGTTTTAGAAGCAGAGATTTCTCCTTACAGCATGTACTCCTTTCACCTAGAAATGTCCAAATGCAGCTCTTACCAGAAATGTGTTTCTAACTCCTGAATCTAAAGGAGATTTAACTCACTTAGCTGAACAAACGCACAGCAGAGCAGATTGAAGTATACGTTTCTTCTAAGTATTAGGCAGATTTTTACTGCTATTTCGTTATATGCGAGAATAGTGCTGGAAATGCCAGGAAATGCCTGTTTTGAGATCTCTCCACAGAAAGCATTTCCAGACTTCCAGTTCAACACACGAGTTTAACTCTTTAAGTAGAATGAACACATTGACAACCGTTCTGTTAGATAGCTCCTTTTTAGTTATAGAAGCAGAGATTTCTCCTTACAGCATGTACTCCCTTTCACCTAGAAATGTCCAAATGCAGCTCTTACCAGAAATGTGTTTCTTACTCCTGAATCTAAAGGGAGATTTACCTCACTTAGCTGAACAAACGCACCGCAGAGCAGATTGAAGTATACGTTTCTTCTAAGTATTAGGCAGATTTTTACTGCTATTTCGTTATATGCGAGAATAGTGCTGGAAATGTCTGGTAATGCCTGTCTTGAGATCTCTCCACGGAAAGCGTTCCCAGACTTCCCCTTGAACACACGAGTTTAACTCTGTAAGTGAAATACACACATTGACAACAATTCTGGTAGGTAGCTCTGTTTTGGTTTTAGAAGCAGAGAGTTCTCCTGACAGCATAAACTCCCATTCACTGAGAAATGTCAAAACGCAGCTCTTACCAGAAACGTGTTTCTAACTCCTGAATCTAAAAGGAGATTTAAGTCACTTAGCTGAACAAACGCACAGCAGAGCAGATTGAAGGATACGTTTCCTCTGTGTTTTACGCAGAGTTTTACTGCTATTTCGTTATATGCGGGAATAGTGCTGGAAATGCCTGTTTTGAGATCTCTCCACAGAAAGCGATTCCAGACTTCTCCTTCTACACACCAGTTTAACTCTGTAAGTGTAAAGCACAAATTTACAACCGTTCTGTTACATAGCTTTGTTTTAGTTTTAGAAGCAGAGAGACCTCCTTACAGCATATACTCCCATTCACTGAGAAATGTCCAAACACAGCTCTTTCCGGAAACGTGTTTCTAACTCCTGAATCTAAAGGGAGATTTAACTCACTTAGCTGAAAAAACTCACAGCAGAGCAGATTGAATGATACGTTTCTTCTGTGTTTTAGGCAGAGATTTACTGCTATTTCGTTATATGCAGGAATAGTGCTGGAAATCCCAGGAAATGCCTGTTTTGAGATCTCCACACAGAATGCGTATCCAGACTTCCCGTTCAACACACGAGTATAACTCATTAAGTTGAATGCACACATTGACAATCGTTTTGTTAGATAGCTCCGTTTGGTTTTAGAAGCAGAGAGTTCTCCTTACAGCATGTACTCCCTTTCACCTAGAAATGTCAAAACGCAGCTCTTACCAGAAACTTGTTTCTAACTCCTGAATCTAAAGAAAGATTTAACTCACTTAGCTGAACAAAAGCACAAAAGAGCAGATAGAAGGATACGTTTTTTTCTGGTTTTAGGCAGAGATTTACTGCTATTTCGTTATATGCGGGAATAGTGCTGGAAATGCCAGGAAATGCCTGTTTTGAGATCTCTCCACAGAAAGCGTTTCCAGATTTCCCCTTGAACTCACGAGTTTAACTCTGTACGTTGAATGTACACATTGACAATTGTTCTGTTAGGTAGCTCCGTTTTGGTTTTAGAAGCAGAGAGTTCTCCTTACAGAATATACTCCCATTCACTGAGAAATGTCCAAACGAAGCCCTTACCAGAAACGTGTTTCTAACTCCTGAATCTAAAGGGAGATTTAAATCACTTAGCAGAACAAACGCACAGCAGAGCAGATTGAAGGATACGTCTCTTCTGTGTTTTAGGCAGAGTTTTACTGCTATTTTTTTAATATGCGGAATAGTGCTGGAAATGCCTGGAAATGCCTGTTTTGAGATCTCTCCAAAGAAAGCGTTTCCAGACTTCCCCTTCAACACATGAGTTTAACTCTGTAAGTTGAATGCACACATTGATAACCGTCCTGGTAGGTAGCTCCGTTTTGGTTTTAGAAGCAGAGAGTTCTCCTTACAGCATATGCTTCAATTCACTGAGAAATGTCCAAACGCAGCTCTTACCAGAAACGTGTTTCTAACTCCTGAATCTAAAGGGAGATTTAACTCACTTAGCTGAACAAACGCACAGCAGAGCGGATTGAAGGATACGTTTCTTCTGTGTTTCAGGCAGAGTTTTACTGCTATTTTGTTATATGCGGGAATAGTGCTGGAAATGCCTGTTTTGAGATCTCTCCACAGAAAGCGATTCCAGACTTCTTTTTAAACACACGAGTTTAACTCTGTAAGTGTAAAGCACACATTTACAACCGTTCTGTTACGTAGCTTTGGTTTAGTTTTAGAGGCAGAGAGTTCTCCTTACAGCATATACTCCCATTCACTGAGAAATGTCCAAACGCAGCTCTTACCGGAAACGTGTTTCTAACTCCTGATTCTAAAGGGAGATTTAACTCACTTAGCTGAAAAAAGGCACAGCAGAGCAGATTGAAGGATACGTTTCTTCTGTGTTTTAGGCAGAGATTTACTGCTATTTCGTTATATGCCGAAATAGTGCTGGAAATGCCAGGAAATGCCTGTTTTGAGATCTCCACACAGAAAGCGTTTCCAGACTTCCCGTTCTACACACGAGTGTAACTCTTTAAGTTGAATGCACACATTGACAACCGTTCTGTTAGATAGCTCCATTTGGTTTTAGGAGCAGAGAGTTCTCCTTACAGCATGTACTCCCTTTCACCTAGAAATGTCCAAACGCAGCTCTTACCAGAAACGTGCTTGTAACTCCTGAATCTAAAGAAAGATTTAACTCACTTAGATGAACAAATGCACAGCAGAGCTGATTGAAGTATACGTTTCTTTTAAGTTTTAGGCAGTGTTTTACTGCTATTTCGTTATATGCGGGAATAGTGCTGGAAATGTCTGGTAATGCCTGTTTTGAGATCTCTTCACAGAAAGCGTTTCCAGACTTCCCATTCAACACACGAGTTTATCTTTGTAAGTTGAATGCACACCTTGACAACCGTTGTTTTAGGTAGCCCCGTTTTGGTTTTGGAAACAGAGAATTCTCCTTACAGCATGTACTCCCATTCACTGAGAAATGTCCAAACGCAGCTCTTACCAGAAACGTGTTTCTTACTCCTGAATCTAAAGCGAGATTTAACTCACTTAGCTGAACAAACGCACAGCAGAGCAGATTGAAGGATACGTTTCTTCTGTGTTTTAGGCAGAGTTTTACTAGTATTTCGTTATATGCAAGAATAGTGCTGGAAATGCCTGTTTTGAGATCTCTCCACAGAAAGCGATTCCAGACTTATCCTTCAACACACGAGTTTAACTCTGTAAGTGTAATGCACACATGTACAACCGTTCTGTTACGTAGCTTTGTTTTAGTTTTAGAAGCAGAGAGTTCTCCTTACAGCATATACTCTCATTCACTGAGAAATGTACAAACGCAGCACTTACCGGAAACGTGTTTCTAACTCCTGATTCTAAAGGGAGATTTAACTCACTTACCTGAAAAAACGCACAGCAGAGCAGATTGAAGGATACGTTTCTTCTGTGTTTTAGGCAGAGATTTACTGCTATTTTTTATATGCGGGAATAGTGCTGGAAATGCCAGGAAATGCCTGTTTTCAGATCTATCCACAGAAAGCCTTTCCGGACTTCCCGTTCAACATACGAGTTTAACTCTTTAAGTTGAATGAACACATTGACAACCGTTCTGTTAGATAGCTCCTTTTCAGTTTTAGAAGCACAGATTTCTCCTTACAGCATGTACTCCCTTACACCTAGAAATGTCCAAATGCAGCACTTACCAGAAATGTGTTTCTAACTCCTGAATCTAAAGGGAGATTTAACTCACTTAGCTGAACAAACGCAGAGCAGTGCAGATTGAAGTATACGTTTCTTCTGTGTTTTAGGCAGAATTTTACTGCTATTTCGTTATATGCGAGAATAGTGCTGGAAATGCCAGGAAATGCCTGTTTTGAGATCTCTCCACATTAAGCCTTTCCAGACTTCCAGTTCAACACACGAGTTTAACTCTTTAAGTAGAATGAACACATTGACAACCGTTCTGTTAGATAGCTCCTTTTTAGTTATAGAAGCAGAGATTTCTCCTTACAGCATGTACTCCCTTTCACCTAGAAATGTCCAAATGCATCTCTTACCAGAAATGTGTTTCTAACTCCTGAATCTAAAGGGAGATTTACCTCACTTAGCTGAACAAACGCACAGCGGGGCAGATTGAAGGATACGTTTCTTCTGTGTTTGAGGCAGAGTTTTACTGCTATTTTTTAATATGCGGGAATACTGCTGGAAAAGACTGTTTTGAGATTCTTTGCAGAAAGCGTTTCAAGACTTCCCCTTTAAAACTCAAATCTGTGAGTTGAATGCACAGATTGAAAACCGGGTTCAAGCAATTCTCCTGCCTCAGCCTCCCAAGTAGTTGGGACTACAGACATGCACCACAATGCCTAGCTAATTTTTTTATTTTTAGTAGAGATGGGGTTTCACCTTGTTGACCAGGATGGTCTCCATCTCTTGACCTCGTGATCCACCCGTCTCAGACTCCCAAACTGCTGGGTTTATAGCCGTGAGCCACCGCATGTGGCCTGTTTTGTTTTTTTTTGAGACAGAGTCTGTTTAAGTTAGTTCAACCATTGTGGAAGACAGTGTGGCGATTCCTCAGGGACCTAGAAATAAAAATTCCATTTGACCCAGCAATCCCATTACTGGGTATCTATCCAAAGGACTATAAATCGTTCTACTATAAGGACACATGCACACGAATGTTCATTGCAGCACTGTTTACAATAGCAAAGACCTGGAACCAACCCAAATGCCCAATGATGATAGACTGGACTGGGAAAATGTGGCACATATACACCATGGAATATTATGCAGCAATCAAAAACGATGAGTTTGTGTCCTTTGTAGGGACATGGATGAATCTGGAGAACATCATTCTCAGCAAATTGACACAAGAACAGAAAAAGAAATACCGCATATACTCACTCATAGGTGGGTGAGAAAAATGAGAATACATGGACACAGAGAGGTGGTCTACTATACACTGGGGACTGTTGGGGGGAGTGGGGGAGGGACAGCATGGGGGCTGGGGGGATAGCCTCGGGATGAATGCCAAGTGTGGGTGAAGGGGAGAAAGGCAGCAAAGCACACTGCCGTGTGTGTACCTATGCAACTATCTTGCTCGTTCTGCACATGTACCACCAAACCTATAATGCAATGAAAATTAAAAAAAAAAATGTGAACAGACACACACACACACACACAAAGAAAACCGTTCTTTAAGGAAGCTCCGTTTTGGTTTGAGAACCAGAGAGTACTCATTAGAGCCTATACTCCCATTCACTCAAGAATGTCCAAACTCAGCTCTTACAAGAAACGTGTTTCTAACTCCGGAATCTAAAAGAAGATTTACCTCACTTGGCTGAACAAACGCTCAGAAGAGCAAATTGAATGATACGTTTCTTCTGTGATTGAGGCAGAGTTTTACTGCTATTTCGTTATATACGGGAATACTGATGGAAATACATGTTTTGAGAATCTCCACGGAAAGGGTTTCCAGACTTCCCCTTAAACACACGAGTTTAACTCTGTAAGTTAAATGCACACATTGACAACCCTTCTGTTAGGTAGCTCTCTTTTGTATTTAGTACCAGAGAATTCTCATTACATCGTATATTCCCATTCACTCAGAAATGTCCAAACGCAGCTCTTCTCAGAAACGTGTTTCTAACTCCTGTTTCTAAAGGGAGATTTACCTCACTTAGCCATAAAACCGCACAGCAGAGCAGATTGAAGGATACGTTTCTTCTGTGTTTGAGGCAGAGTTTTACTGCTATTTTGTTATATGTGGGAATACTGCTGGAAATTCGTGTTTTGAGATTCTACACAGAAATCGTTTCCAGACTTCTCATTCAACACACGAGTTTAACTCTGTAAGTTGAATGCACACATTGACAACCGTTCTGTTAGGTAGCTCGGTTTTGGTTTTAGAACCAGAGAGTTCTCATTACAGCATATACTCTCATTTACTCAGGAATGTCCAAAGGCAGCTCTTACCAGAGTCGTGTTTCTAACTCCTGAATCTAAAGAAAGATTTACCTCACTTAGCTGAATAAATGCAAATGAGAGCAGATTGAAACGTACGTTTCTTCTGTGATTGAGGAAGAGTTTTACTGCTATTTCGTTATATGCAGGACTACTGCTGTAAATGCCTGTTTTTAGATTCTCCACAAAAAGAATTTCCAGACTTCACCTTCAACACTCGAGTTCATCCCTGTAAATTGAATGCACACATTGACAACCGTTCTGTTAGGATGCTCCATTTCGGTTTTATAACTAGAGAGTTCTCATAACAGCCTATATTGCCATTCACTCAGGAATGTCCAAACGCAGCTCTAACCAGAAACGTGTTTCTAACTCCTGAATATTAAGGGAGATTTACTTCACTAAGGTAAACACACTTACAGCAGAGCAGATTGAAGGATACGTTTCTTCTGTGTGTCAGGCAGAGTTTTAATGCTTTCCGTTATATGCGGGAATACTGCTGGAAATGCCTGTTTTGAGATTCTCCAAAGAAAGCGTTTCCAGATTTCCCCTTCAACACACGAGTTTAACTCTGTAAATTAAATATGCACATTGAGATCCGTTTTGTTAGGTAGCTCGGTTTTCGTTTTAGATCCAGAGAGTTCTCATTACAGCATATATTCCCATTCACTCAGGAATATCCAAACGCAGTCCTTACCAGAAACGTGTTTCTAACTCCTGAATCTAAAGGGAGATTTACCTCACTTAGCTGAACAAACGCACAGCAGAGCAGATTGTAGGACACGTTTCTTTTTTGTTTGAGGCCGAGTTTTACTGCTATTCCGTTATTTGCGGCAATAATGCTGGAAATGCCTCTTTCAGATTCTCCACAGAAAGCGTTTCAGAAATCCTCTTTAACAAACGTGTTTAACTCTGTACGGTGAATGCACACATTGCCAAACACTCTGTTAAGTAGATCCGTTTTGGTTTTAGAAGCAGAGAGTTCTCATTACAGCATATACCCCCATTCACTCAGGAATGTCCAAACGCAGCACTTACCAGAAACGTGTTTCTAACTCCTGAATCTAAAGGAGATTTACCTCACTTAGCTGAACAAACGCACAGCAGAGCAGATTGTAGGACACGTTTCTTTTTTGTTTGAGGCCGAGTTTTACTGCTATTCCGTTATTTGCGGCAATAATGCTGGAAATGCCTCTTTTCAGATTCTCCACAGAAAGCGTTTCCAGAAATCCTCTTTAACAAACGTGTTTAACTCTGTACGGTGAATGCACACATTGCCAAACACTCTGTTAAGTAGATCCGTTTTGGTTTTAGAAGCAGAGAGTTCTCATTACAGCATATACCCCCATTCACTCAGGAATGTCCAAACGCAGCACTTACCAGAAACGTGTTTCTAAATCCCGAATCTAAAGGGAGATTTACCTCACTTAGCTGAACAAACACACAATAGAGCAGATTGAAGGATACGCTTCTTCTGTGTTTGAGGCAGAGTTTTATTGCTATTTTGTTATATGCGGGAATACTTCTGGAAATAACTGTTTTGAGAATATCCACAGAAAGGGTTTACAGACTTTCCCTTCAACACACGGGTTTAACTCTGTAAGTTGAATGCACACATTGACAACCGTTCTGTTAGGTAGCTTGGTTTTGGTTTTAGAACCAGAGAGTTCGCATTACAGCATATACTCTCATTCACTCAGGAATGTCCAAATGCAGCTCTTACCAGAAACGTGTTTCTAACTCCTGAATCTAAAGAAAGATTTACCTCACTTAGCTGAACAAACGCACAGCAGAGCAGATTGAAGGATACGTTTCTTCTGTGTATGAAGCAGAGTTTCACTGCTACTTCGTTATATGCGGGAATAATGCTGGAAATGGCTGTTTTGAGATTCTCCAAAGAAAGCATTTCTAGATCTCCCCTTCAACACACAAGTTTAACTCTGTAAGTTAAATGCACACATTGAGAACCGTTTTGTTAGGTACCTCGGTTTTGGTTTTAGATCCAGAGCATTCTCATTACAGCATATACTCCCATTCACTCAGGAATATCCAAACGCAGTCCTTACCAGAAACGTGTTTCTAACTCCTGAATCTAAAGGGAGATTTACCTCACTTAGCTGAACAAACGCACAGCAGAGCAAATTGTAGTTCACGTTTCTTTTTTGTTTGAGGTCGAGTTTTACTGCTATTCCGTTATATGCGGGAATAATGCTGGAAATGCCTCTTTTGAGATTCTCCACAGAAAGCGTTTCCAGACATCCTCTTTAACAAACGTGTTTAACTCTGTACGGTGAATGCACATATTGCCAAACGTTCTGTTAGGTAGATTTGTTTTGGTTTTAGAAGCAGAGAGTTCTCATTACTTCGTATACTCCCATTCACTCAGGAATGACCAAACGCAGCTCTTACCAGAAACGTGTTTCTAACTCCTGAATCTCAAGGGAGATTTACCTCACTTAGCCGAACAAACGCACGGCAGAGTAGATTGAAGGATACGTTTCTTCTGTGTTTGAGGCAGAATTTTACTGCTATTTCCCTATATGCGGGAATACATCTGGAAAAGCCTATTTTGAGATTCTACACAGAAAGCTTTACCGGACTGCCTCTTTCACACACGATTTGAATTCTATACGTTGAATGCATACAATGACAACCGTTCTGTTATGTAGCTCCGTTTTGGTTTCACAAGTAGAGAATTCAATTTACATTGAATACTCCCATTCACTCAGGAATGACCAAACGCAGCTCTTACCAGAAACGTGTTTCTAACTCCTGAATCTCAAGGGAGATTTACCTCACTTAGCCGAACAAACGCACGGCAGAGTAGATTGAAGGATACGTTTCTTCTGTGTTTGAGGCAGAATTTTACTGCTATTTCCCTATATGCGGGAATACATCTGGAAAAGCCTATTTTGAGATTCTACACAGAAAGCTTTACGGACTGCCTCTTTCACACACGATTTGAATTCTGTAAGTTGAATGCACACATTGACAACCGTTCTGTTATGTAGCTCCGTTTTGGTTTCACAAGTAGAGAATTCAATTTACATTGAATACTCCCATTCACTCAGGAATGTCCAATCGTAGCTCTTACCAGAGACGTGTTTCAAACTACTGATTCTAAAGAGAGATTTAGATCACTAAGCTGAACAAACGCACCGTGGGGCAGATTGAAGGATACCTTTCTTCTGTGTTTGAGGCAGAGTTTTAATGCTATTCATTATATGCGGGAATACTGCTGGAAAAGGCTGTTTTGAGATACGCCACAGAAAGCGTTTCCAGACTTCCCCTTCAACACATGACTTTTACTGTGTAAGTTGAATGCACACAATTAAAACCATTCTGTTAGGCAGCTCCTTTTTGGATTTAGAACCAGAGAGTTCTCATTGCAGCATATACTCCCATTAACTAAGAAATGTGCAAACGGAGCTCTTACCAAAAACGTGTTTCTAACTCCTGAATCTAAAGGGAGATTTACCTCACTTAGCTGAACAAACGCACAGCAGAGCAGTTAGAAGGATACGTTTCTTCTGTGTTTGAGGCAGAGTTTTACTGCTATTTATTTATATGCGGGAATACTGCTGGAAATCCCTGTTTTGAGATTCTCCACAGAAAGCGTTTCCAGACTTCCGCTTTACCACACGAGTTTAACCCTTTAAGTTTAATGCAAACATTGAAAACCGTTCTGTTAGGTAGCTCCTTTTTGGTTTTAGAACCAGGGAGTTATCATTACAGCATATACTCCCATTCACTAAGAAATGTCCAAACGTAGCTCTTACCAGAAACGTGTTTCTAACTCCTGAATCTAAGGTGAGATTTACCTCACTTAGCTGAACAAACTCACAGCAGATCAGATTGAAGGATACGTTTCTTTTGTGTTTGAGGCAGAATTGTACCGCTATTTCGTTATATCGGAAAACTTCTGAAATGCCGGTTTTGGCATTCTCCACAGAAAGCGTTTCCAGACTTCCCTTCAACACACGAGTTTAATTCTGTAAGTTGAATGCACATTGACAACAGTTGTGTTATGTAGCTTCGTTTTGGTTTTAGAACCAGAAAGTTCTCACTACGGCATATACTCCCATTCACTCAGGAATGTCCTAACGCAGTTCTTACCAGAAACGTGTTTCTAACTCCTGAATCTAAAGGAGATTTACCTCACTTAGCTGAAGAAACGCACAGCAGAGCAGATTGTAGGACACGTTTCTTTTTGCTTGAGGCAGAGTTTTACTGCTATTCCGTTATATGCGGAATACTGCTGAAATGCCTCCTTTGAGATTCTCCACAGAAAGCGTTTTCAGACATCCTCTTCAACACACGAGTTTAACTCTGTAAGTTGAATGCACACATTGACAACCGTTCTGTTAAGTAGCTGCTTTTTGGTTTTAGAACCAGAGAGTTCTCATTACAGCATATACTCCCATTCACTAAGAAATGTCCAAACGTAGCTCTTACCAGAAACGTGTTTCTAACTCCTGAATCTAAGGTGAGATTTACCTCACTTAGCTGAACAAACTCACAGCAGATCAGATTGAAGGATACGTTTCTTTTGTGTTTGAGGCAGAATTGTACCGCTATTTCGTTATATGCGGGAAAACTTCTGAAAATGCCGGTTTTGGCATTCTCCACAGAAAGCGTTTCCAGACTTCCCCTTAAACACACGAGTTTAATTCTGTAAGTTGAATGCACACATTGACAACAGTTGTGTTATGTAGCTTCGTTTTGGTTTTAGAACCAGAAAGTTCTCACTACGGCATATACTCCCATTCACTCAGGAATGTCCTAACGCAGTTCTTACCAGAAACGTGTTTCTAACTCCTGAATCTAAAGGGAGATTTACCTCACTTAGCTGAAGAAACGCACAGCAGAGCAGATTGTAGGACACGTTTCTTTTTTGCTTGAGGCAGAGTTTTACTGCTATTCCGTTATATGCGGGAATACTGCTGGAAATGCCTCCTTTGAGATTCTCCACAGAAAGCGTTTTCAGACATCCTCTTTAACAAACGAGTTTAACTCTTTACGGTGAATACACACATTGACAAACGTTCTGTTAGGTAGATCCGTTTTGGTTTTAGAAGCAGAGAGTTCTCATTACAGCATATACTCCCATGCACTCAGACATGTTCAAACGCAGCACTTACCAGAAACGTGTTTCTAACTCGTGAATCTAAAGGATAATTTACCTCACTAAGCTGAACAAACGCACAGCAGAGCAGATTGAAGGATACGTTTCTTCTGTGTTTGAGGCAGAGTTTTACTGCTATTTCGTTATATGCGGGAATACTGCTGGAAATTCCTGTTTTTAGATACTTAACAGAAAGCGTTTCCAGACTTCCCCTTCAACACACGAGTTTAACTCTGTAGGTTGAATGCACACATTGACAACCGTTTTTTTAGGTAGCTCCGTTTTGGTTTTAGAACCAGAGTGTACTCATTACAGCATATATTCCCATTCACTCAGGAATGTCCAAATGCAGCTCTTAACAGAAACGTGTTTCTAACTTCTGAATCTAAAGGAGGATTTACCTCACTTAGCTGAACAAACGCACAGCAGTGCAGATTGAAGCATACGTTTCTTCTGTGTTTGAGGCAGAGTTTTACTACTATTTCGTTATATGAGGGAATACTGCAGGAAATGCCTGTTTAGCGATTCGCCAAAGAAAGCGTTCCAAGACTTCCCCTTAAACACACGAGTTTAACCCTGTATGTTGAATGCACACATGGACAATTGTTCTGTTAGGTAGCTCCGTTTTGGTTTTAGAACCAGAGAGCTCTCTTTACATAAGATAATCCCATTCACTCAGGAATGTCCAAACGCAGCTCTTAACGAGAGACGTGTTTCTAACTCCTGAATCTAAGGCGAGATTTACCTCACTTAGCTGAACAAACGCACAGCAGAGCAGATAGAAGGATACGTTTCTTCTGTGTTTGAGGCAGAGATTTACTTCTCTTTCACTATATGCGGGAATACTGCTGGAAATGCCTGTTTTGAGATTCTCCACAGAAGGCGATTCCAGACTTACCCTTCAACACATGAGTTTAACTCTGTAAGTTTAATGCACTCATTGACAACCGTTCTGTTAAGTAGCTGCTTTTTGGTTTTAGAACCAGAGAGTTCTCATTACAGCATGTACTCCAATTCACTCAGGAATGTCCAAACACAGCTCTTACCAGAAACTTGTTTCTAACTCCTGAATCGAAAGGTAGATTTAACTCACTTAGCTGAAGAAACGCACAGCAGAACAGATTGAAGAATGCGTTTCTTCTGTGTTTAAGGGAGAGTTTTACGGCTATTTCGTTATATGAGGGAATACTGCTGGAAATGCCTGTTTTGAGATTCTCCACAGAAAGCGTTTCCAGACTTCCCCTTCAAAACATGTGTTTAACTCTGTAAGGTGAATGCACACGGTGACAACCGTGCTCTTAGGTAGCTCCGTTTTGGTTGTAGAACCAGAGTGTTCTCATTACAGCATATATTCCCATTCACTCAGGAATGTCCAAACACAGCTCTTACCAGAAACGTGTTTCTAACTTCTGAATCTAAAGGAGGATTTACCTCACTTAGCTGAACAAACGCACAGCAGTGCAGATTGAAGCATACGTTTCTTCTATGTTTGAGGCAGAGTTTTACTACTATTTCGTTATATGCGGGAATACTGCAGGAAATGCCTGTTTAGAGATTCGCCACAGAAAGCGTTTCAAGACTTTCCCTTCAACGCACGAGTTTAACCCTGTATGTTGAATGCACACATGGACAACCGTTCTGTTAGGTAGCTCGGTTTTGGTTTTAGATCCAGAGAGTTCTTATTTCAGCATATACTCCCATTCACTCAGGAATGTCCAAACGCAGCCCTTACCAGAAACGTATATCTAACTCCTGAATCTAAAGGGAGATTTACCTCACTTAGATGAAAATACGCACAGCAGTGCAGATTGAAGAGTACGTTTCTTCTGTGTTTCAGGTAGAGTTTTACTGCTATTTTGGTATATGGAGGAATACTTCTGGAAATGCCTGTTTTGAGATTCTCCACATAAAGCGTTTCCAGATTGCCTTTTTCACACACTTGTTTAACTGTGTACGTTGAATGCACACATTGACAACGTTTCTGTTTAGGTAACTCCGTTTTGGTTTTAGAACCAGAGAATTCTCTTTACATTATATACTCCCATTCACTAAGGAATGTCCAAACGAAGCTCTTACCAGAGACGTGTTTCTAACTCCTGATTCTAAAGGGAGATTTACCTCACTTAGATGAACAAACGCCCAGCAGGGCATATTGAAGGATACGTTTCTTCTGTGTTTCAGGCAGAATTTTACTGCTATTTTGTTATATGCGGGAATACTGCTGGAAAACCCAGTTTTGAGATTCTCCACAGAATGCGTTTCCAGACTTCCCCTTAAACACATGATTTTAACTCTGAATGTTGAATGCACACATTTTCAACCGTTCTGATTGGTAGCTCCGTTTTGGTTTTAGAACCAGAGAGTTCTCATTACAGCATATATTCCCATTTCCTCAGGAATGTTTAAACGCAGCTCTTACCAGAAACGTGTTTCTTACTCATGAATCTAAAGGAAGATTTAGCTGACTTAGCTGAACCAACGCAAAGCAGAGCTTATTGACAGATACGTTTCTTCTGTGCTTGAGGCAGAGTTTTACTGCTATTTCGTTATATGCGGGAATACTGCTGTAAATGCCTGATTTGAGATTCTCCAGAGAAAGCGTTTCCAGAATTCACCTTCAACACACGAGTTTTAACTTGTAAGTTGAATGCACACATTGACATCCGTTCTCTTAGATAGCTCCGTTTTGGTTTTAGAACCAGAGTGTTCTCATTACAGCATATATTCCCATTCACTCAGGAATGTCCAAACACAGCTCTTACCAGAAACGTGTTTCTAACTCTGAATCTAAAGGAGATTTAACTCACTTAGTTGAACAAACGCACAGCAGAGCAGATTGAAGGATACGTTTCTTCTGTGTTTTAGGAACAGTTTTACTGCTATTTTGTTATATGCGGAATACTGCTGGAAATGCCTGTTTTGAGATTCTCCACAGAAAGCGTTTCCAAGACTTCCCTTAAACAACACGAGTTTAACTCTGTAAGTTGAATGCACACATTGACAACCGTTCTGTTAGGTAGCTCGGTTTTGGTTTTAGAACCAGATAGTTCTTATTACAGCATATACTCCCATTCACTCAGGAATGTCCAAACGCAGCTCTTACCAGAAACGTGTTTCTAACTCCTGAATCTAAAGGAGATTTAACTCACTTAGATGAACAAACGCACAGCAGAGCAGATTGAAGATACGTTTCTTCTGTGTTTTAGGCAGAGTTTTACTGCTATTTTGTTATATGGAGGAATACTGCTGGAAATGCCTGTTTTGAGATTCTCCAGAAAGCGTTTCCAGACTTGCCTTAAACACACTGAGTTTAACTGTATGTTGAATGCACACATTGACAACGCTCTGTTAGATAGCTCGTTTTGGTTTTAGAACCAGATATTCTCTTTACATTATATACTCCCATTCACTAAGGAATGTCCAAACGCAGCTTACCAGAAACGTGTTTCTAACTCCTGAATCTAAAGGAGATTTAACTCACTTAGTTGAACAAACGCACAGCAGAGCAGATTGAAGGATACGTTTCTTCTGTGTTTCAGGCAGAGTTTTACTGCTATTTTGTTATATGCGGGAATACTGCTGGAAATGCCCAGTTTTGAGATTCTCCACAGAAAGTCGTTTCCAGACTTCCTTAAACACATGAGTTTAACTCTGAATGTTGAATGCACACATTGACAACCGTTGATTGTTAGATAGCTCCGTTTTGGTTTTAGAACCAGAGAGTTCTCATTACAGCATATATTCCCATTCCTCAGGAATGTCCAAACGCAGCTCTTACCAGAAACGTGTTTCTACTCCTGAATCTAAAGGAGATTTAACTCACTTAGCTGAACAACGCACAGAGCTTAGATTGAAGATACGTTTCTTCTGTGTTTTAGGAACAGTTTTACTGCTATTTTGTTATATGCGGAATACTGCTGGAAATGCCTGTTTTGAGATTCTCCACAGAAAGCTTTCCAGAATTCACCTAAACACACGAGTTTTAACTTGTAAGTTGAATGCACACATTGACATCCGTTCTTTTAGGTAGCTCCGTTTTCGCTTTAGATCCAGAGAGTTCTCATTGCAGCCTATACTCCCATTCACTCAGGAATGTCCAAACGCAGCTCTTACCAGAAACGTGTTTCTAAATCCTGAATCTAAAGGGAGATTTAACTCACTAAGGTAAACAAACGCACAGCAGAGCAGATTGAAGGACACGTTTCTATTGTGTTTTAGGCAGAGTTTTTCTGCTATTTAGTTATTTGCGGGAATACTGCTGGAAATGCCTGTTTTGAGATTTTCCACAGAAAGCGTTTCCAGACTTCCTCTTTAACAAACGAATTTAACTCTGTACGGTGGATGCACACATTTACAAACTTTCTGTTAGGTAGATCTGTTTTGGTTTTAGAAGCAGAATGTTCTCTTTACAGCATATACTCCCATTCACTTAGGAATGTCCACATGCAGCTCTTACCAGAAACGTGTTTCTGACTCCTGAATCTAAAAGGAGATTTACCTCACTTAGCTGAACAAACGCACAATAGAGCAGATTGAAGGATACGTTTCTTCTGTGTTTGAGGCAGAGGTTTACTGCTATTTCGTTATATGCGGGAATAACTGCTGGAAATGCCTGTTTTGATATTTTCCACAGAAAGCCTTTCCAGATTTCGCCTTCCACACACGAGTTTAACTCTGTAAGTTGAATGCACACATTCAAAACCGTTCTGTTTCGAAGCTCCGTTTTGGTTTTAGTACCAGAGAGTTCTCATTACAGCATATACTCCCATTCACTCAGGAATGTCTAAACGCAGCTCTTACCAGAAACCTGTTTCTAACTCCTGAATCTAAAGGAAGGTTTACGTCACTTTGCTGAACAAAGGCACAGCACAGTAGATTGAATAATACGTCTCTTATATACCTGACGCAGAGTTTTACTGCTATTTCATTAAATGCGGGAATACTGCTGAAAATGCCTGTTTTGAGATTCTCCATAGAAAGGCTTTCCAAACCGAAGCATAAACACATGAGTTTAACTATGTAAGTTAAATGCACACATTGACAACCGTTCTGTTAGATAGATCCGTTTTCGTTTTAGAACCAGATATTTCTCATTACCGCATATGCTCCCATCCACTCAGGAATATGCAAACGCAGCTTTTATTAGAAACGTGTTTCTAACTCCTGAATCTAAAGAGAGATTTAACTCACTTAACACGCAGCAGAGCAGATTGAAGGATACACGTTTCTTCTGTGTTTTAGGAACAGTTTTACTGCTATTTTGTTATATGCAATTCTGCTGGAAATGCCTTTTGAGATTCTCCACAGAAAGCGTTTCCAAACTGCCGCATAAACACATGAGTTTAACTCTGTAAGTTGAATGAACACATTGACAACATTCTGTTAGATAGCTCGTTTTGGTTTTAGAACCAGATATTTCTCATTACCGCATATGCTCCCATCCACTCAGGAATATGCAAACGCAGCTTTTATTAGAAACATGTTTCTAACTCCTAAATCTAAAGAGAGATTTAACTCTCTTAGTTGAACCAACGTACAGCAGTGCAGGTCGAGGAACACGTTTCTTCTGTGTTTTTGGAACAGTTTTACTGCTATTTTGTTATATGCAGGTATTCTGCTGGAAATGCCTATTTGAGATTCTCCACAGAAAGCGTTTCCAAACTGCCGCATAAACACATGAGTTTAACTCTGTAAGTTGAATGCACACATTGACAACCATTCTGTTAGATAGCTTCGTTTTGGTTTTAGAACCAGATATTTCTCATTACAGCATATGCTTCCATTCACTCAGGAATATCCAAATGCAGCTTTTTCCAAAAACGTGTTTATACCTCCTGAATCTAAAGAGAGGTTTAACTCACTTAGTTGAACAAACGCGCAGCAGAGCAGATTAAATGATACGTTTCTTCTGTGTTTTAGGAACAGTTTTACTGCTATTTTGTTATATGCGGAATTCTGCTGGAAATGCCTGTTTTGAGATTCTCCACAGAAAGCCTTTCCAAACTGCCGCATAAACACATGAGTTTAACTCTGTAAGTTGAATGCACATTGACAACCATTCTGTTAGATAGCTCCGTTTTGGTTTTAGAACCTGATATTTCTCATTACAGGATATGCTCCCATTCACTCAGGTATATCCAAACAAACCTTTTTCCAGAAATGTGTTTCTGACTCCTGAATCTAAAGAGAGATTTTGCTCACTTAGTTCAACAAACGCACAGCAGAGCAGATTGAAGGAACGTTTCTTCTGCGTTTTACGAACAGTTTTATCGCTATTTTGTTATATTTGGGCATTCTGCTGGAAATGCCTGTTTTGAAATTCTCCACAGAAAGCGTTTCCAAACTGCTGCATAAACACATGGGTATAAGTCTGAAGGTTGCATGCACACATTGACAACCGTTCTGTTAGATAGCTCCGTTTTGCTTTTAGAACCTGATATTTCTCATTACAGCATATACTCCCATTCACTCAGGAATATCCAAACGCAGCTTTTACCAGAAACGTTTTTGTAACTCCTGATTCTAAACACAGATTTAACTCACTGAGTTGAACAAATGCACAGCAGCGCTGATTGAAGGATATGTCTCTTCTGTGTTTTAGAGGCAGTTATACTGCTATTTTGTTATATGCAGGTATTCTGCTGCAAATGCCTGTTTTGAGATACTCCAGAGAAAGCATTGCCAAACTGCCGCATAAACACATGAGTTTAACTCTGAAAGTTGAATGCACACATTGACAACCGTTCTGTTAGATAGCTCCGTTTTGCTTTTAGAACCTGATATTTGTTATTACAGCTTATACTCTCATTCACTCAGGAATATCGTAACGCAGCTTTTACCAGAAACGTTTTTGTAACTCCTGATTCTAAACACAGATTTAACTCACTGAGTTGAACAAATGCACAGCAGAGCAGATTGAAGGATACGTTTCTTCTGTGTTTTAGGCAGTTTACTGCTATTTTGTTATATGCGGGTATTCTGCTGGAAATGCCTGTTTTGAGATTCTCCAGAGAAAGCATTGCCAAACTGCCGCATAAACACGTGAGTTTAACTCTGCAAGTTGAGTGCACACTTTTACAACCATTCCGTTAGATAGCTTCGTTTTGGTTTTAGAACCAGATATTTCTCATTACACTTTATGCTCTTATTCACATAGAAATATGCAAACGCAGCTTTTATCAGAAACGTGCTTCTTACTCCTGAATCGAAAGAGAGATTTAATTCACTTAGTTGAACAACGCACAGCAGAGCAGATTGAAGGATAAGTTTCTTCTGTGTTTTAGGCAGTTTACTGCTATTTTGTTATATGCGGAATTCTGCTGGAAATGCCTGTTTTGAGATTCTCCACAGAAAGCGTTTCCAAACTGCTGCATAAACACATGAGTTTAACTCTGTAAGTTGAATGCACATTGACAACCATTCTGTTAGATAGCTCCATTTTGGTTTTAGAACAGATATTTCTCATTACAGCATATGCTCCCATTCACTCAGGAATATCCAAACGCAGCTTTTATTAGAAACATGTTTCTAACTCCTGAATCTAAAGAGATTTAACTCTCTTAGTTGAACAAACACAGCAGAGCAGATTGAAGGATACGTTTCTTCTGTGTTTTAGGAACAGTTTTACTGCTATTTTGTTATATGCGGGTATTCTGCTGGAAATGCCTGTTTTGAGATTCTCCACAGAAAGCGTTTCCAAACTGCCGCATAAACACTTGAGTTTAACTCTGTAAGTTGAATGCACACATTGACAACCATTCTGTTAGATAGCTCCGTTTTGGTTTTAGAACCAGATATTTCTCATTACAGCATATACTCCCATTCACTCAGGAATATCCAAACGCAGCTTTTACCAGAAACGTGTTTCTAACTCCTGAATCTAAAGAGAGATTTAATTCACTTAGTTGAACAACGCACAGCAGAGCAGATTGAAGGATAAGTTTCTTCTGAATTTTAGGAACAGTTTTACCTTTTTTTTGTTATATGCGGGTGTTCTGCTGTAAATGCCTGTTTTGAGATTCTCCACAGAAAGCGTTTCTAAACTGCCGCAGAAACACATATGTTTAACTATTTTAGTTGAATGCACACGTTGGCAACCATTCTGTTAGATAGCTCCATTTTCGTTTTAGAAACAGATATTTCTCATTACCGCATATGCTCCCATCCACTCAGGAATATCCAAACGCAGCTTTTATTAGAAACATGTTTCTAACTCCTGAATCTAAATTGAGATTTAACTCTCTTAGTTGAACAAACATACAGCAGTGCAGATCGAGGAATACGTTTCTTCTGGGTTTTTGGAACAGTTTTACTGCTATTTTGTTATATGCGGGTATTCTGCTGGAAATGCCTGTTTGAGATTCTTCAGAGAATGTGATTCCAAACTGCCGCATAAACACATTAATTCAACTCTGTAAGTTGAATGCACACATTGACAACCATTCTGTTAGATAGCTCTGTTTTGGTTTTAGACCCAGATATTTCTCATTACAGCATATGCTCCCATTCACTCAGGAATATCGAAACGCAACTTTTTCCAGAAACGTGTTTATACCTCCTGAATCTAAAGAGAGATTTAACTCACTTAGTTGAACAAACGCTCTGCAGAGCAGATTAAATGATACGTTTCTTCTGCATTTTAGAAATAGTTTTACCGCTATTTTGTTATATGCGTGTATTCTGCTGAAAATGCCTGCTTTGAGATTCTCCACAGAAAGCGTTTGCAAACTGCCGCATAAACACTTGAGTTTAACTCTGTAATTTGAATGCACACATTGAAAACCATTCTGTTAGATAGCTCCGTTTTGGTTTTAGAACCAGATATTTCTCATTACAGCATATGCTCCCTTGTACTCAAGAATATCGAAACGCAACTTTTACTAGAAACGTGTTTCTCACTCCTGAATTCAAAGATACATTTTACTCACTTAGTTGAACAAACGCACAGAAGAGCGGATTGAAAGTTAAGTTGGTTCTGTGTTTTGGAGGCAGTCTTACCGCTTTTTGTTATATGTGGGTATTTTGCTGGAAAAGACTGTTTTGATATTGTCCACAAAAAGCGTTTCCAAACTTCTGCATAAACACATGAGTTAACCTTTCTAAGTTGAATGCGCACATTGACAACCACTATGTTAGATAGCTTTGTTTCTGTTTTAGAACCAGATAGTTATCATTACAGCATATGCTCCCATTCTCTCAGGAATATCCAAACGAACCTCTTACTAGAACTGTGTTTCACAATTCTGAATTCAAAGATACATTTAACTAACTTAGTTGAACAAATGCACAGCAGAGAAGTTTGTTATGGGTTTTGGTGGCCTGTTACCGCTATTTGTTATATGCGGGTGTTTTGCTGGAAATGCCTCTTTTGAGATTCTCCACAGAAAGTATTTCCAAACTGCCTCATAAACACATGAGTTTAACTCTGTAGGTTGAATGCACACATTGAGAACCATTCTTTTAGATAGCCCCATTTTTGTTTCAGAACCAGATATGACTCATTACAGAGTATGCTCTCATTCACTCAGGAATATCCAAAATCAGCTTTTACTACAAACGTGTTTCTCACTCCTGAATTCAAAGATACATTTAACTCACTTACTTGAACAAATGCACAGTAGAGCAGATTGAGGGATACGTTTCTTCTGTGTGTTAGAGGCATTCTTACCGCTTTTTGTTATATGCAGGTATTTTGCTGAAAATGCCTCTTTTAAGATTCTCCACAGAAAGAGTTGACAAACTGCTGCATAAACACATGAGTTTAACTCTGTAAGTAGAAGGCACACATTTTCTTTTTTTCTTTTTTTTTAGGTTTGGGGCAAGGAGAAAGATGGGTGCTTTTTTTGGAAAGGAAAAGAGAGGAAGAAAAAGAGGGAGCGAGAACAGGAATATTGCTTTATTCTAAAAAATGACTATTAATAATGGCCGATCATTATTTTGTGTATTTAAAATGGAGAATGTATATTTTATTTATCTAAAGTGGAGAGTTCTACAAGTGCTTATTAAGTTTACTTGTTACTGATCTGAGTTCAGATTCTGGATATCCTTATTAATTTTCTGTTTCGTTGAGTCTGAATCTCTTTATGGGTCTTATGTATCTGCATGTTAGGATGCATTGATCCTTATACCACTCTATCTTTTTTGGTTTGAAATCTGTTTTATCAAATGCATGAATTGCAACTCTTTTTGTTTATTTATTTGTTTTGTTCTCTATTTGGTTGGTAAATCTTTCTCCAACCCTTTGTTTTAGTCTTTGTGTATCTTTGGATATGAAATGGGTCTGGATATAGTATACCGTTAGATTTTGGCTGTATCTTTTAATTAGAAAATTTAGTTGATTTCAATTTAAGATTACTGCCATTTGATGTTAACTGGCTATTTTATCCATTTGTTGATGTAAATTCTTCTTTCTGTTGATGTTCTTTACTTTTTGGTATATTTTTAGAAAGGCTAATACTGGTTGTTCCTTTCTGTGTGTAATGCTTCTTTCAGAAGTTTTTGTAAAGCAGGCCTGGTGGTAATAAAATCTCTGAGTACTTGCTTGTTCATAAAGATTTTATTTTTCCTTCAATTGTGAAGCTTAGTTTGGCAGGATATGAAATTCTGGGCTGAAATTTCTGTTCTTTGAGGATGTTAAATATCGGCCCCACTCTCTTCTGGCTTGTAGGGTTTCTACTGAGAGATCTGCTGTAAGTCTAATAGGCTTCCCTTTGTGGGTAACCTGACCTTTCTCTCTGGCTGCCCTTAGTATTTTCTCCTTTGTTTCAACCCTGGTGAATCTAATGATTATGTGTCTTGGGGTTGCTCTTCTTAAGGAATATCTTTGTGGTGTTCTCTGTATTACCTGAGGTTGAATAGTATCCTGCTTTGCTAGATTGGGAAAATTCTCCTGGATAATATCCTGAAGAGTATTTTCCAGCTGGGATTCATTCTTCCATCACATTCAGGTACACCTATCAAACGTAGATTAGGTCTTTTCACATAGTCCCATAATTCTTGGAGACTTTGCTCATTCCTTTTATCCTTTTTCTCTATTCTTGTCTTCTCGTTCCATTTCATTAAGTCGGTCTTCGACCTCTGATATCCTTTCTTCTGCTTGATCAATTCGGCTATTCAAACTTGTGCATATTTCACTAAGTTCTCGTGTTGTATTTTTCAACTCCATTAGTTCATTTATATTCCTTTCTATATTGTCCATACTTTTTAACATTTCATCTAACCTTTTTTCAAAGTTCTCAGTTTCTTTACATTGGGTTAGAACCAGTTGTTTTAATTCCCAGAGGTTTTTTACCATCCACCTTCTAAAGCCTCCTTCAGATACTGGAACACAGTCCTCTTCCATTACGGCTTGTTCCGTTGCTGATGAGGAATTACTATCCCTGTAGAGGAGAGGGGTTCTGACTTTCAGTTTTCTCGGCCTTTTAGGCTGTTTTTTCCTTTATTGTGAATTTATCCATCTGATGTATTTACAATTAGTGCCTTTCTGATTAAGTTCCTGAGAGGATGTCCAATTTATTGATTCCCAGTGCTGGAATCCGAGCAACCCACTGCGCCGGCCAAAACAGCAGCGATAAGACTGATGGTGCTCTTCTGCCTGGGAATCTCCGGTCTGGCTTCCTTCTTGAGTCCGCAACAAGCGGCTCTGCCTTCCGGAGCTCAAACACCAGTCAGTAGGGGAACCAGTCCGCTCACTGTGCACGAAGAGCTGCCGCGCGGCGACGACAAAACCGCTGCGCCGGCCACAGAAGTCGCGCTGGCGACCCACGGGGCTCCTCCACTGGAAATCTTCTGGTCCGTGGGCGACGAAAATTCCTCTGAAAATGTGGCGTCCTCACATTCTCTGAGCTTTCACTGGGAGCTACAATCCCGAGCTGTTAGCGATCAGCCATCTTGGATCTCTCTCCCAGAAGGCACACATTTTCAACCATTCTTTTATATAGCTTTGTTTTGGTTTCAGAACCAGATATTTCTCATTACAGCCTATTCTCCCATTCCCTCAAGAATATCCAAACGCAGCTTTTACTAGAAACGTGTTTCTCACTCCTGAAATCAAATATACATTTAGCTCACATAGTTGAACAAACGCACAGAAGTGCAGAATGTATGATACGTTTGTTGTGTGTTTTAGAGGCAGTCTTACCTTTTTTTGTTATATGCGGTATTTTGCTGGAAATGCCTGTTTTGAGATTCTCCACAGAAAGCGTTTCCAAACTGCTGCATAAACACAGGAGTTTAACTCTGTAAGCTGAATTAATACATTGAAAATGATTCTGTTAGATAACTTTGTTTTGGTTTTAGAACCAAATAGTTCTCATTACAGCATATGCTCGCATTTACTCAGGAATATTCAAATTCAGCTCTTGCTAGAAACGTGTTTCTCACTGCTGAATTCAAAGATACATTTAAGTCACTTAGTTGAACAAACACACAGAAGATCAGATTGAAGAATACGTTTCTTCTGTGTTTTAGAGGCAGTCTTACCTTTTTTTGTTATATGCTGGTATTTTGCTGTAAATGCCTGTTTAGATTCTCCACAAAAGTGTTTGCAAACTGCTGCATAAACACAGGAGTTTAACTCTGTAAGTTGAATGCACACATTGACAACCATTCTGTTAGATAGCTCCGTTATGGTTTTAGAACCAGATATTTCTCATTACAGCCTATTCTCCCATTCCTCAAGAATATCCAAACGCAGCTTTTACTAGAAACGTGTTTCTCACTCCTGAAATCAAATATACATTTAGCTCACATAGTTGAACAAACGCACAGAAGTGCAGAATGTATGATACGTTTGTTGTGTGTTTTAGAGGCAGTCTTACCTTTTTTTGTTATATGCGGTATTTTGCTGGAAATGCCTGTTTTGAGATTCTCCACAGAAAGCGTTTCCAAACTGCTGCATAAACACAGGAGTTTAACTCTGTAAGCTGAATTAATACATTGAAAATGATTCTGTTAGATAACTTTGTTTTGGTTTTAGAACCAAATAGTTCTCATTACAGCATATGATCCAGTTCACTCAGAAATATGTAAACGCAGCTTTTACAAGAAACGTGTTTCTCACTGCTGAATTCAAAGATACATTTAACTCACTTAGTTGAACAAACAAGCAGCAGAGAAGGTTGAAGGATACGTTTCTTCTCTGTTTTAGAGGCAGTCTTACCGCTTTTTGGTATATACAGGTATTTTGCTGAAAATGCCTGTTTTAAAATTCTCCACAGAAAACGTTTCCAAAATGCTGCATAAACACATGAGATTAACTGGGTAAGTTGCATGCACACATTGACAACCATTATGTTAGATAGCTCCGTTTTGGTTTTAGAACCAGATAATTCTCATTACAGCATATGCTCGCATTTACTCAGGAATATTCAAATTCAGCTCTTGCTAGAAACGTGTTTCTCACTCCTGAATTCAAAGATACATTTAAGTCACTTAGTTGAACAAACACACAGAAGATCAGATTGAAGAATACGTTTCTTCTGTGTTTTAGATGAATTTTATTGTTTTTTGTTATATGCTGGTATTTTGCTGTAAATGCCTGTTTGAGATTCTCCACAAAAGTGTTTGCAAACTGCTGCATAAACACATGAGTTTAACTCTGTAAGTTGAATGCACACATTGACAACCATTCTGTTAGATAGCTCCGTTATGGTTTTAGAACCAGATATTTCTCATTACAACATATCCCCTCATTCAGGAATATCCAAACCCAGCTTTTACTAGAAACGTTTTTCAAACTCCTGAATTCAGAGATACCTTTAACTCACTTAGTCAAACAAAGGCACAGAAGAGGAATTGAAGGATACGTTTTTCTGTGTTTAATTGCAGGCCAACTTACCTTTATTGTTATTCATAGTTTCACTTTGCTGTAAATGCCTGTTTTGAGATGCTCCAGGAAGCTTTTGCAAACTGCTGCATAAACACATGAGTTTAACTCTGTAAGTTGAATGCACACATTGACAACCATTCTGTTAGATAGCTCTGTTTTGGTTTTAGAACCAAATAGTTCTCATTACAGCATATGCTCGCATTTACTCAGGAATATTCAAATTCAGCTCTTGCTAGAAACGTGTTTCTCACTCCTGAATTCAAAGATACATTTAAGTCACTTAGTTGAACAAACACACAGAAGATCAGATTGAAGAATACGTTTCTTCTGTGTTTTAGAGGCAATTTTATTGTTTTTTGTTATATGCTGGTATTTTGCTGTAAATGCCTGTTTTGAGATGCTCCACAGCAAGCTTTTCCAATCTGCTGCATAAACACATGAGTTTAACTCTGTAAGTTGAATGCACACATTGACAACCATTATGTTAGATAGCTCCGTTTTGGTTTTAGAACCAGATAATTCTCATTACAGCATATGCTCGCATTTACTCAGGAATATTCAAATTCAGCTCTTGCTAGAAACGTGTTTCTCACTCCTGAATTCAAAGATACATTTAAGTCACTTAGTTGAACAAACACACAGAAGATCAGATTGAAGAATACGTTTCTTCTGTGTTTTAGAGGCAATTTTATTGTTTTTTGTTATATGCTGGTATTTTGCTGTAAATGCCTGTTTAGAGATTCTCCACAAAAAGTGTTTGCAAACTGCTGCATAAACACATGAGTTTAACTCTGTAAGTTGAATGCACACATTGACAACCATTCTGTTAGATAGCTCCGTTATGGTTTTAGAACCAGATATTTCTCATTACAACATACCCTCCCACTCATTCAGGAATATCCAAACCCAGCTTTTACTAGAAACGTTTTTCAAACTCCTGAATTCAGAGATACCTTTAACTCACTTAGTCAAACAAAGGCACAGAAGAGCGAATTGAAGGATACGTTTTTTCTGTGTTTTGCAGGCAGTCTTACCCCTTTTTGTTATGCACACTTTGCTGTAAATGCCTGTTTTGAGATGCTCCACAGCAAGCTTTTCCAATCTGCTGCATAAACACATGAGTTTACCTCTGTAAGTTGAATGCACACATTGAAAATCATTCTGTTAGATAACTCAGTTTTGGTTTTAGAACCAAATATTTCTCATTCCCGCATATGCTCCCATTCACTCAGGAATGGGATTTTTCATGCCTGGATTTGTCTTACCTTGCGTTAGCTGGAGTTGTCTTCAGTGGATTTGCCTTTCCTTGCCGTGCCTAAATTTGCCTTCCCTTGCCTTGCCTTGACTGAATTTGCCTTGCCTTGCTTTGCCTTGTGTTGCCTGGATTTTTGCCTGAATTTGCCATTTCTAGATTTGCTGTGTTTTGTTTTGCCTTGCCTTGATTTACCTGAATTTACCTTGTGTGAACTTGCCTTGCCATTCATTGCCTAAATATGCCTTCCTGGATTTGCCTTGCCTGGATTTGTCTTGCATTTCCTTGCCTTGCCTTTCCTTGCCTGGATGTGCCTTGCCTAAATTTACGTTTTGTTGCCAACCTTGTCTAAATTTGCCTTTTGTTGCCAACCTTGTCTAAATTTGCCTTGCCTGAATTTGCCTTGCATAAATTTTTTTGTCTTTGTTGCCTTGCCTGGATTTGTCTTGCCTTTCCTTGCCTGGATTTGTCTTGCATTTCCTTGCCTTGCCTGGATATGCCTTGTTTTTCCTTGCCTTGCCTTTCCTTGCCTGAATTTGCCTTGCCTTGATTTACCTGAATTTACCTTGTGTGAACTTGCCTTGCCATTCATTGCCTAAATATGCCTTCCTGGATTTGCCTTGCCTGGATTTGCCTCAAATGGATTTGTCTTGCCTTTCCTTGCCTTGCCTGGATTTGCCTCAAATGGATTTGTCTTGCCTTTCCTTGCCTGGATTTGTCTTGCATTTCCTTGCCTTGCCTGGATTTGCCTTGCGTGGATTTGCCTTTCCTTGCCTTGCCTGAATTTGCCTTGCCTTGCCTTCCCTTGCCTAGCCTGGATTTGCCTTTCCTATATTTGCCTTACCTGGATTTTCTAGGTTTTGAGCTTTTGGATTTGCTATGTTTTGAGCTTTTTAAAATCGTGCTCCTCTAGCTCTTTCAATTTTGATGATAGGGTGTCAATTTTAGATCTTTCCACTGTTCTCATGAGGGCACTTATTGCTGTATATTTTCCTCTACGGAGTGCTTTAAATGTGTCCCAGAGATTCTGGTATCTTGTGTCTTCGTTCTCTTTGGTTTTGAAGAACTTCTTTATTTCTGTTCTCATTTCATTGTTTCTCCAATCAACATCCGAGATCCAGTTGTTCAGTTTCCATGAAGCTGTGCGGTTCTGAGTTAGTTTCTGAATTCTAAGTTCTAAATTGATTGCACTATGGTCTGAGAGACTGTTTGTTATGTTTTCAGTTGTTTTGCATTTGCTGAAGAGTGCTTTACTTCCTATGATGTGGTCGATTTTGGAGTAGGTGTGATGTGGTGCTGAGAAGAATGTATATTCTATGGATATTGGGTGGAGAGTTCTGTAAATGTCTATCAGGTTTGCTTTTTCCAGGTCTGAGTTCAAGTCCTGGATATCCTTGTCAATTTTCTGTCTGTTTGATCTGTCTGATATTGACAGTGGAGTGTTAAATTCTCCCAGTATTATTGTGTGGGAATCTAAGTCCCCTTGTAAGTCATTAAGAACTTGCCTTATATATCTGAGTGCTCCTGCATTGGGTCCATATATATTTAGAATCGTTAGCTCTTCTTGTTGTATCGACCCTTTTACCATTATGTAATGATGTTCTTTCTCGCTTTTGATCTTTGTTGCTTTAAAGTCTATTTTATCAAAGAACAGAATTGCAACTCCTGCATTTTTTGCTCTCCATTTTTCTTGGTAAATCTTCCTCTATCCCTTTATTTTGAGCCTTTGTGTATCGTTGCGTGTGAGATGGGTTTCCTGGATACAGCACACCGATCGGTTTTGGTTTTTTATACAATATGCCAGTCTGTGTCTTTTGATTGGTGCATTTAGCCCATTTATATTTAGGGTTAATATTGTTATGTGTGAATTTGATACTGCCATTTTGATGCTAGCTTTCTGTTTTGCCCATTAGTTCATGTAGATTCTTCATTTTGTTGATGGTCTTTAGCATTTGGTATGCTTTTAGGATGGCTGGTACTGGTTGTTTCTTTCTATGTGTAGTGCCTCTTTCAGGAGTTCTTGTGAAGCAGGCCTAGTGGTGCCAAAATCTCTGAGTACTTGCTTGTTCACGAAGGATTTTATTTTTCCTTCACTCATGAAGCTCAGTTTGGCTGGATATGATATTCTGGGTTGAAAGTTTTTTTTAAGGATGTTGAATATTGGCCCCCCACTCTCTTCTGGCTTGTAGAGTCTCTGCCGAGAGAACTGCTGTGAGTCTGATGGGCTTCACTTTGTGGGTGACCCGATCTTTCTCTCTGGCTGCCCTTAGTTGTTTCTCCTTCATTTCAACCCTGGTGAATCTGACGATTATATGCGTTGGGGTTGCTCTTCTTGCGGAGTATCTCTGTGGTGTTCTCTGTATTTTCTGGAGTTGAATATTGACCTGTCTTGCTAGGTTGGGGAAATTTTCCTGTATAATATGCTGAAGAGTATTTTCCAGCTTGGATTCATTCTTTTCATCACATTCTGGTACACCTATCAACCGTAGGTTGTGTCTCTTCACATAGTCCCACATTTCTTGGAGATTTTGTATATTTTTTTTGTTCTTTTTTCTTTAATCTTGGTTTCTCATTTTATTTCATTGAGTTGGTCTTCGACTTCTGATATTCTTTCTTCTGCTTGGACAATTCAGCTGTTGAAACGTTCATGCTTTGGGAAGTTCTCATGTTGTGTTTTTCAGCTCCTTCAATTCATTCATATTCCTCTCTAAGTTTTCCATTCTTGTTATCATTTCCTCGAATCTTTTTCAAATCCTTTTTCAAGGTTCTTAGTTTTTTTTTTTTTTGCATTGATTCAGAACATGTTCTTTTAGCTCACTGAAGTTTCTCATTATCCACTTTCTGAAGTCTGATTCCATCATTTCATCACACTCATTCTCCGTCCAGCTTGTTCCCTTGCTGATGAGGATTTTTGGTCCTTTGTAGAAGGTGATGTGTTTTGGTTTCGGGTGTTTTTCTCCTATTTGCGCTGGTGTCTTCCCATCTTTGTGGATTTATCCACCTGTCATCTTAGTAGTTCCGGATTTTTTAATGGGTCTCTGAGTGGACGCCCAGATTGTTGATGATGAAGTATTTCTGTTACTTATTTTTCTTCTAATGGTCTAGCCCCTCTGCTGTATGAGTGCTGTTGTCCATTCCAGACCCTGCTTGTCTGGGGTACACCTGTAGCAGCTGCAGAACAGTGAGGGATTCTACCAGTTTCTTCTTCTGCTATCTTTGCCCAGAATGATGCCCGCCAAATGTCAGTGTGATTAGTCCTTTATTGGGGTGACTCTTTGGATAGACAGGGGTCAGGGATCTGCTTGAGGAGGCGGTCTGTACTTTATAGGAGCTCCAGTGCTGAGCTGTGAGCTCCGTTGTTCATTCAGAGTTGTTGGGCAGCTGTGTTTTGGTCTTCTGCAGCAGAACTTATAAAAGCCTCCCCTTTTATTTTTACTCAGATGCTCTGTCTCAGGGAGTTGGGGCTTTCTTTATGAGTATCTGCTGCACTGTCCTGCCTGGCTAGGAGGTAATCTATTCACTATTTCCCTGCCAAGGCTCCACCCTGCTAGCGCAGGTCTGCCCTGCTGCCACAGGGCTCCATTCTGCTGTGGTTCACTCCGCTGTTCTGGCGGAGTCTCTCTGTTATGGCGGATTGACTTGGCAATGGCAGGCTGCCTCAGCACTGGGCGGTACTTCAGTAGGGGCAGATTGCGTCCCTAGTGGTGGACGTTCCTCTCCCACTGGGATGCACTGTCCTAGATTCAGCTGTACTCACAGCAAAACTTGCAACCCCGAGTGCCTCCAATGGCTGCCCTGCTTGTCCCCGTGAGCGTGGGACCCACTGAGCTCGATCACCTGGCTCCCTGCCTCAGAGTCCGTCCTCTCTGTCTCTCTTTTTCTCCCCAATTTGAATGGTTGACTCTCTCACTGGCGCCCCAGTGGCCTGCCGATAGGGCACTGGGATCTGTGAGGCCTCCTCTGCTGCTGCCCACTGCACTGGATCAAATCACGCTTCCCAGGAATCTCCTGCTCTGGCTCATTGTCCAAGTCTTGTTTAATAAGATGGACATGTCAATCTGCCCTTCCAAATCTCAGATTGCTGGTTTAACAGGGCACCCAGACCAGTGAGTTTTGTGCCTGGTGCCTCTGCACTGCAGCACCGGCCAAACCGGTCGTGTGAATCAAAACGCCAGCTTCTCTGGCGTCCTGTGTCTCTCCTAAACCTGGGACTTTCCCTGTTCTGTGGGCAACAAAGGTCCATCTGAGAATGCAGCTAGTGGTGTCACTTGCCTTTCCTTGCCTGGATGTGCCTTGCCTAAATTTACGTTTTGTTGCCAACCTTGCCTGTATTTGCCTTGTTTGGATTTGTCTCCCCTTGCCTTTCCATGCCTGAGTTTGTCTAGTCTTGCCTTGTTTTGCCTTGCGTTGTCTTGCCTTACCTTGTCTGGATTTACCTTCCCTGGATGTTCATTGTCCTGGTTGCCTTGCCTGGATTTGTCTTGCATTTCCTTGCCTTGCCTGGATTTGCCTTGCCTCGATTTCTCTTGTTTCGTTTTTCCTCTCCTAGCGTGGTCTAGATTTGCATTGCCTGAAATTGCCGTACCTTGCCTTGTTTGAATTTTTTTGCCTCTATTTGCCATGCCTTACCTTACCTTGCCTATGTTTGCCTTGCCTGGATATGCCTTGCCTTGTCTGGCCTTGCGTTGCATTGATTTACCTTGCCTAATTTTCCTTCCCTTTCCTTGCCTTACCTGAATTTGCCTTGCCTTGATTTCTTTTTGTCTTGGTCGTTTTGCTGGGAATTGCCTAGCCTTGAATAAATTTGCTGTGCCTTTCCATGCCTTGCTGGGATTTTTCTTGCTTTTCATTCTTCGCCTTACCTTGCCTGAATTTGCCTTCCCTGGATTTGCCTTGCTTTGCCTTGTGTTGCCTGGATTTTTTGCCTGAATTTGCCTTGCCTTGATTTACCTGAATTTACCTTGTGTGAACTTGCCTTGCCATTCATTGCCTAAATATGCCTTCCTTGGATTTGCTTTGCCTTTTCTTTCCTGGATTTCCCTTGCCTGTATTTTTCTTTTCTTGCATTGCCCTGCATTGCCTGGATATGCATTGTGTAGATTTGTTTTACCTTGCATTGCCTGGACTTCTTTTTCCTGAATTTTCCTTGCTTGCCTTCCCTGGATTTGCCTCAAATGGATTTGTCTTGCCTTTCCTTGCCTGAATTTGTCTGGACTAAATTTCCTTAGTTTTGCCTTGCCTTGAATGGATTTGCGTTTCCTGGATTTGCCTTGCTTTGCATTGCCTTGCCTGGATTCGCCTTGACTGGATTTGACTTGCCTTAAGTTGCCTTGCCTGGCTTTGCCTTGATTGCATTTGCCTTGAGTTGCCTCGACTTGCCTTGTTTTGCCTTTTCTAGCCTGGATTTTCTCTGCCTGTATTTACTTTTTCTGCCATGCCTTGCATAGATTGGCCTTGCCTTGCTTTGCCTGGCCTGGATTTGCCTTGCCTGGATTTGCCTCGCATTGCCTGGATTTGTCTTGCCTATCCTTGCCTTTCCTGGATTTCCCTTGCCTGGTATTTCTTGCCTTGTTTTGCCTTGCCTGGGTTTGGCTTGCCTAAATTTGCCTTTTGTTGCCAACCTTGTCTAAATTTGCCTTGCCTGGATTTGCCTTGCCTGGATTTGTTTTGTTTTGTCTTTTTTGCCTGGATTTGCCTTGCCTTGCCTTGATTTGCCTTGCCTTGCCTTTCCTGGATTTGCCTTGTGTGGATTTGCCTTGCTTTGCATTGCCTTGCCTTGCCTTGCCTGGATTTGCCTTGCCTGGATTTGCCATGCCTGGATTTGTCTTGTCTTGCCTTTTTTTGCCTGAATTTGCCTTGCCTTGCTTTGCCTGGATTTGCCTTGCCTTGCCTTGACTTGCCTGGATTTGCCTTTCCTTGCCTGGATTTGCCTTTCTTGGATTTGCTTTGCCTTTTCTTTCCTGGATTTCCCTTGCCTGTATTTTTCTTTTCTTGCATTGCCTGCATTGCCTGGATATGCATTGTGTAGATTTGTTTTACCTTGCATTGCCTGGACTTCTTTTTCCTGAATTTTCCTTGCTTGCCTTCCCTGGATTTGCCTCAAATGGATTTGTCTTGCCTTTCCTTGCCTGAATTTGTCTGGACTAAATTTCCTTAGTTTTGCCTTGCCTTGAATGGATTTGCGTTTTCCTGGATTTGCCTTGCTTTGCATTGCCTTGCCTGGATTCGCCTTGACTGGATTTGACTTGCCTTAAGTTGCCTTGCCTGGCTTTGCCTTGATTGCATTTGCCTTGAGTTGCCTCGACTTGCCTTGTTTTGCCTTTTCTAGCCTGGATTTTCTCTGCCTGTATTTACTTTTTCTGCCATGCCTTGCATAGATTGGCCTTGCCTTGCTTTGCCTGGCCTGGATTTGCCTTGCCTGGATTTGCCTCGCATTGCCTGGATTTGTCTTGCCTATCCTTGCCTTTCCTGGATTTCCCTTGCCTGGTATTTCTTGCCTTGTTTTGCCTTGCCTGGGTTTGGCTTGCCTAAATTTGCCTTTTGTTGCCAACCTTGTCTAAATTTGCCTTGCCTGAATTTACCATGCCTGGATTTGTTTTGTTTTGTCTTTTTTTGCCTGGATTTGCCTTGCATGGATTTGCCTTCCCTTTTCTTGCCTTTTCTAAATTATTTTTGCTTGGTCTTGCTTCGCCTATCCTGGATATGCCTTGTTTTTCCTTGCCTTGCCTTCCCTGAATCCACCTAGACAATATTTTTCTTGTCTAGCTTTGCCTTTCCTGGATTTTTCTTGCCTTGCCTTCCCTTGCCTGGATTTGACTTGCCTATATTTACCTTTTGTTGCCAATCTTGCCTGTATTTGCCTTGCCTTGCTTTGACTTTTCTAAATTTGCCTTGCCAGGATTTGCGTTGAATGCTTTAATTTGACTTGCCTTGCCTTGTCTTACCTGGATTCGCCTTGCATTGCCTTGTCTTGCTTTTATTTGCCTTGCCTGGATTTTTCGTGTCTTGGTTGTCTTGTGTAAATTTGCCTCTCCTGGATTTGCTTGGCTTTGCCTTGCCTTGCCTTGACTGAATTTGCCTTGCATAAATTTTTTTTTGTCTTTGTTGCCTTGCCTGGATTTGCCTCACCTGGATTTGCTTGTGTCCCCTTGCCTTTTCTTGCCTGGATTTGCCTTGCGTGGATTTGCCTTTCCTTGCCTTTCCATGCCTGAATTCCCCTTTCCTTGATTTGACCTGCATTACCTTGCTTGGCCTGGATTTGCCTTGCCTTGTCATCCCTTGCCTGGATTTTCCCTTCCTGGATTTGCTTTTATTGCCATGCCTTCCATGAGTTTGCCTTGCCTAGTCTGGATTTGACTTACGTTGTCTTACCTTGTCTTGCCTTGCCTGGATTTGCCATGCCTGGATTTGGTTTGCCTTATATTGCCTTGCCTTGACTCAGCTGAAATTGCCATGCCTGTTATTGCTGTGTTTTGCCTTGCCTTGCCTTGCTTGGATTTGCCTTGTGTGGATTTGCCTTGCTTTGCGTTGCCTTGCCTTGCCTGAATTTGCCTTTCCTGGATTTGACCTGCCTTATCTTGCTTTGCCTGAATTTGCCTTGTCTTGCCTCCAATTGCCTTGCCTTTTCTTGCCTAGATATGCCCTGCCTGGATTTGCTTTTTTTGCCACGTTTTGCATGAGTTTGCCTTGCCTTGCCTGGATTTGACTTGCCTAGATTTGCCTCGCCTTACCTAGATTTTTGATGCCTTGCCTTGCTTGGATTTGCCTTGCCTCAATTTGCCTTGCCTTGCCTTGCCTTGTCTGGATTTGCCTTGCCTGGATTTGCCTTTCCTTGCCTGGATTTGCCTTGCCTGGATTTGTTTTGCCTTGACTTGCCTGGATTTGCCTTGCCTTGCCTTGCATTGCCTTGCCTTGATTTGCCTTGCCTGGATTTGTTTTGCCTTGCCTTTCCTTGCCTTGCCTTGATTTGCCTTGCCTGGATTTGCCTTGACTTGCCTGGATTTGCCTTGCCTTGCCTTGCCTTGCCTGGATTTTCCCTGCCTGGATTTGCCTTGTATTGCCTTGCCTTGCATGGATTTGCCTTGCCTTGCCTTGCCTAGCCTGGATTTGCCTTGCATTGCCTTGCCTTGCCTGGATTTGCCTTGCCTTGACTTGCCTTGCCTGGATTTGTCTTGCCTTGATTTGCCTTATTTTACATTGCCTGGACTTGACTTGCCTGGATTTGCCTTGCTTTGCCTTGCCTGGATTTGCCATGGCTGGTTTTGCTGTGTTTTGTTTTGCCTTGCCTTGATTTGCCTTGCCTGGATTTGCCTTGCCTTTCCTTGCCTTGCCTTGCCTAGATTTGCCTTGCCAAGATTTGTTTTGCCTAGCATGGCATTACCTGGATTTGCCTTTCCTGATGTTTCCTTGCCTTGCCTTTCCTTGCCTGGATGTGCCTTGCCTAAATTTACGTTTTGTTGCCAACCTTGCCTGTATTTGCCTTGTTTGGTTGTCTCCCTGCCTTTCCATGCCTGAGTTTGTCTAGTCTTGCCTTGTTTTGCCTTGCGTTGTCTTGCCTTACCTTGCCTGGATTTTCCTTGCCTGGATTTTCCTTGCCTGGATTTGTCTTGCCTTTCCTTGCCTGGATTTGCCTTGCCTGGATTTGTCTTGCCTTTCCTTCCCTTTCCTTGCCTTGCCTAGCGTGGTCTAGATTTGCATTGCCTGAAATTGCCGTACCTTGCCTTGTTTGAATTTTTTGCCTCTATTTGCCATGCCTTACCTTACCTTGCCTATGTTTGCCTTGCCTGGATATGCCTTGCCTTGTCTGGCCTTGCCTTGCCTTGATTTACCTTGCCTAATTTTCCTTCCCTTTCCTTGCCTTACCTGAATTTGCCTTGCCTTGATTTCTTTTGTCTTGGTCGTTTTGCTGGGATTTGCCTAGCCTTGAATAAATTTGCTGTGCCTTTCCATGCCTTGCTGGGATTTTCTTGCTTTTCATTCTTCGCCTTACCTTGCCTGAATTTGCCTTCCTGGATTTGCCTTGCTTTGCCTTGTGTTGCCTGGATTTTTGCCTGAATTTGCCTTGCCTTGATTTACCTGAATTTACCTTGTGTGAACTTGCCTTGCCATTCATTGCCTAAATATGCCTTCCTTGGATTTGCTTTGCCTTTTCTTTCCTGGATTTCCCTTGCCTGTATTTTTCTTTTCTTGCATTGCCCTGCATTGCCTGGATATGCATTGTGTAGATTTGTTTTACCTTGCATTGCCTGGACTTCTTTTCCTGAATTTTCCTTGCTTGCCTTCCTGGATTTGCCTCAAATGGATTTGTCTTGCCTTTCCTTGCCTGAATTTGTCTGGACTAAATTTCCTTAGTTTTGCCTTGCCTTGAATGGATTTGCGTTTCCTGGATTTGCCTTGCTTTGCCTTGCCTTGTCTGGATTTGCCTTGACTTGCCTTGTTGCCTTGCCTGGCTTTGCCTTGATTGCATTTGCCTTGAGTTGCCTTGCCTTGCCTTGTCTTGCCTTTCCTTGCCTGGATTTGCTTTGCCTGGATTTGCCTTGCCTTGCCTTGCTTGTGGATTTGCCTTGCCTAGATTTGCCTTGCCTTACATTGCCTTGCTTGGATTTGCCTTGCTTTGCCTGGATTTGTCTTGCCTTGCCTGAATTTGCCTTGCCTAAATTTGCCTTGCCTGAATTTGCCTTGTCTTGCCTTGCCTTGCCTGGATTTGCCTTGCCTGGATTTGCCTTGCCTTTCCTGAATTTGCCTTGCATGGATTTGCCTTGCCTTGTTTTTCCTTGCCTTGCCTGAATTTGCCTTGCCTGAATTTGCCTTGCCTGGATTTGCCTTGTTTTGCCTTGCCTTGTCTGGATTTGCCTTGCCTTGTTTTTCCTTGCCTGAATTTTCCTTGCCTGAATTTGCCTTGTCTTGCTTTTATTTGCCTTGCCTTGCTTGGATTTGCCTTGCCTGTATTTGCCTCGCTTTGCTGTGCTTTGCTTTGTCTTGCCTCGCCTGGATTTGCATGGATTTGCCTTGCCTAAATTTGCCTTGCCTTGCCTTCCCTTGCCTGGATTTTCCTTGCCTGGATTTGCCTTTCCTTGATTTGACCTGCATTACCTTGCTTGGCCTGGATTTGCCTTGCCTTGTCATCCCTTGCCTGGATTTTCCTTCCTGGATTTGCTTTTATTGCCATGCCTTCCATGAGTTTGCCTTGCCTAGTCTGGATTTGACTTACGTTGTCTTACCTTGTCTTGCCTTGCCTGGATTTGCCATGCCTGGATTTGGTTTGCCTTATATTGCCTTGCCTTGACTCAGCTGAAATTGCCATGCCTGTTATTGCTGTGTTTTGCCTTGCCTTGCCTTGCCTGGATTTGCCTTGCTTTGATCTCCATTGCCTTGTCTTGCCTGAATTTGCCTTTCCTGGATTTGACCTGCCTTATCTTGCTTTGCCTGGATTTGCCTTGTCTTGCCTCAATTGCATTGCCTTGCCTTGCCTTACGTGGATTTTCCTTGCCTGGATTTGCTTTTTGCCACGTTTTGCATGAGTTTGCCTTGCCTGGATATGCCTTGCCTTGCCTGGATTCGCCTTGCATTGCCTTGCCTTGATTTACCTTGCCTAATTTTCCTTCCCTTTCCTTGCCTGATTTGCCTTGCTTTGACTTTTCTAAATTTGCCTTGCCTTGTTTTGCCTTGCCTGGATTTGCCTTGCCTTGCCTAAATTTGCCTTGCCTTTCCTTGCCTTGCTTGGATTTGCCTTGCTTGCCTTGCCTTGCCTTGCCTTGCCTGGATTTGCCTTGCTTGCCTTGTGTTGCCTGGATTTTCCTTGCCTGGATTTTTGCCTGAATTTGCCTTGCCTTGATTTACCTGAATTTACCTTGTGTGAACTTGCCTTGCCATTCATTGCCTAAATATGCCTTCCTGGATTTGCCTTCCTTTTCTTGCCTGGATTTTCCTTGCCTGGATTTTTCTTTTCTTGCCTGGATTTGCCTCGCATTGCCTGGATTTTCATTGTGTAGATTTGTTTTACCTTGCATTGCCTGGACTTCTTTTCCTGAATTTTCCTTGCTTGCCTTCCTGGATTTGCCTCAAATGGATTTGTCTTGCCTTTCCTTGCCTGAATTTGTCTGGACTAAATTTCCTTAGTTTTGCCTTGCCTTGAATGGATTTGCGTTTCCTGGATTTGCCTTGCTTTGCATTGCCTTGCTTGGATTTGACTTGCCTTGTTGCCTTGCCTGGCTTTGCCTTGATTGCATTTGCCTTGAGTTGCCTCGACTTGCCTTGTTTTGCCTTTTCTAGCCTGGATTTTCTCTGCCTGTATTTACTTTTTCTGCCATGCCTTGCATAGATTGGCCTTGTCTTGCTTTGCCTGGCCTGGATTTGCCTTGCCTGGATTTGCCTCGCATTGCCTGGATTTATCTTGCCTATCCTTGCCTTTCCTGGATTTCCTTGCCTGGTATTTCTTGCCTTGTTTTGCCTTGCCTGGGTTTGGCTTGCCTAAATTTGCCTTTTGTTGCCAACCTTGTCTAAATTTGCCTTGCCTGAATTTACCATGCCTGGATTTGTTTTGTTTTGTCTTTTTTGCCTGGATTTGCCTTGCATGGATTTGCCTTCCTTTTCTTGCCTTTTCTAAATTATTTTTGCTTGGTCTTGCTTCGCCTATCCTGGATATGCCTTGTTTTTCCTTGCCTTGCCTTCCTGAATCCACCTAGACAATATTTTTCTTGTCTAGCTTTGCCTTTCCTGGATTTTCTTGCCTTGCCTTCCCTTGCCTGGATTTGCCTTGCCTGTATTTGCCTTGCCTTGTCTTGCCTCAATTGCCTTGCCTTGCCTTGCTTTGACTTTTCTAAATTTGCCTTGCCAGGATTTGCGTTGAATGCTTTAATTTGACTTGCCTTGCCTTGCCTTGCCTTGCCTGGATTTGACTTGCCTAGATTTGCCTTTACCTAGATTTTGATGCCTTGCCTTGCTTGGATTTGCCTTGCCTCAATTTGCCTTGCCTTGCCTTTCCTGGTCTGGATTTGCCTTGCTTGAATTTCCCTTTCCTTGCCTGGATTTGCCTTTCGTGGATTTGCTTTGCCTTACATTGCCTTGCATGGATTTGCCTTCCTTTTCTTGCCTTTTCTAAATTATTTTTGCTTGGTCTTGCTTCGCCTATCCTGGATATGCCTTGTTTTTCCTTGCCTTGCCTTCCTGAATCCACCTAGACAATATTTTTCTTGTCTAGCTTTGCCTTTCCTGGATTTTCTTGCCTTGCCTTCCCTTGCCTGGATTTGCCTTGCCTTTACTTGCCTGGATTTGCCTTGCCTCAATTTGCCTTGCCTGGATTTGCCTTGACTTTTCTAAATTTGCCTTGCCAGGATTTGCGTTGAATGCTTTAATTTGACTTGCCTTGCCTTGTCTTACCTGGATTTGCCTTGCATTGCCTTGTCTTGCCTTTTTTTGCCTGAATTTGCCTTGCATAAATTTTTTTGTCTTTGTTGCCTTGCCTGAATTTGCCTTTCCTGGATTTGCCTGGATTTGACTTGCCTTGCCTTGACTGAATTTGCCTTGCATAAATTTTTTTGTCTTTGTTGCCTTGCCTGGATTTGCCTCACCTGGATTTGCTTGTGTCCCCTTGCCTTTTCTTGCCTGGATTTGCCTTGCGTGGATTTGCCTTTCCTTGCCTTTCCATGCCTGAATTCCTTTCCTTGATTTGACCTGCATTACCTTGCTTGGCCTGGATTTGCCTTGCCTTGTCATCCCTTGCCTGGATTTTCCTTCCTGGATTTGCTTTTATTGCCATGCCTTCCATGAGTTTGCCTTGCCTAGTCTGGATTTGACTTACGTTGTCTTACCTTGTCTTGCCTTGCCTGGATTTGCCATGCCTGGATTTGGTTTGCCTTATATTGCCTTGCCTTGACTCAGCTGAAATTGCCATGCCTGTTATTGCTGTGTTTTGCCTTGCCTTGCCTTGCTTGTGGATTTGCCTTGCTTTGCGTTGCCTTGCCTTGCCTGAATTTGCCTTTCCTGGATTTGACCTGCCTTATCTTGCTTTGCCTGAATTTGCCTTGTCTTGCCTCAATTGCCTTGCCTTTTCTTGCCTAGATATGCCCTGCCTGGATTTGCTTTTTGCCACGTTTTGCATGAGTTTGCCTTGCCTTGCCTGGATTTGACTTGCCTAGATTTGCCTTTACCTAGATTTTGATGCCTTGCCTTGCTTGGATTTGCCTTGCCTCAATTTGCCTTGCCTTGCCTTTCCTGGTCTGGATTTGCCTTGCTTGAATTTCCCTTTCCTTGCCTGGATTTGCCTTTCGTGGATTTGCTTTGCCTTGACTTGCCTGGATTTGCCTTGCATTGCATTGCCTGAATTCCCTTTCCTGGATTTTACCTGCCTTACCTTGCTTGGCCTTGATCTGCCTTGCCTGAGTTTGCCTTGACATGCCTCGAATTGCCTTGCCTTGCCTTCCCTTGCCTGGATTTTCCTTGCCTTGCTTGGATTTTCCTTTGCTTGTTTTGCCTTGCCTTGTCTTGCTTTTATTTGCCTTGCCTTGCCTTGCCTGGATTTGCCTTGCATTGCCTTGCCGTGCCTGGATTTGCCTTGGCTTGACTTGCCTTGCCTGGATTTGTTTTGCCTTGATTTGCCTTCCTTACATTGCCTTGCGTTAACTTTATTTGCCTTGCCTTGACTTGCCTGGATTTGCCGTGCCTGGTTTTGCTGTGTTTTGCCTTGACTTGCCTGGATTTGTTTTGCCTGGATTTGCCTTGCTTTGCCTTGTCTGGTTGCCTTGCCTGTATTTATGTTGCCTTGTCTTGCCTTGTATGGATTTGCCATTCCTGGATTTGCCTTGACATCCGTTGACTTGTCTTGTGTATTTGCCTTTCCTTGATTGGCCCTGCCTTGCCTTTACTTGCCTGGATTTGACATGCCTGGATTTGTCTTGTCTTGCCTTTTTTTGCCTGAATTTGCTTTTCCTTTCCTTGCCTTGCTTGGATTTTCCTTTGCTTGTTTTGCCTTGCCTGGATTTGCCTTTCTGGATTTGCCTTGATTTTATTTGCATTGCCTGGATTTGCCTTGTCTTGCCTCAATTGCCTTGCCTTGCCTTCCCTTGCCTAGATTTTCCCTGCCTGGATTTGCTTTTATTGCCATGCCTTCCATGAGTTTGCCTTGCCTAGATTTGCCTTGCCTTACATTGCCTTGCGTGGATTTGCCTTGCTTTGCCTTGCCTGGATTTGCCTTGCCTTGCCTGGATTTGCCTTGTCTTGCCTTGCCTTGCCTTCCTTGCCTGGATTTGCCTTGCCTTGCCTTGACTTGCCTTGCCTGAATTTGCCTTTCCTGGATTTGACCTGCCTTACCTTGCTTTGCCTGGATTTGCCTTGCCTCAATTTGCCTTGCCTGGATTTGTTTTGCCTGAATTTGTCTTGCCTGGATTTGCCTTGTTTTGTCTTGCCTTGCCTGGATTGCCTTGACTGCATTTGCCTTGCCTGGATTTGCCTTGCTTTGCCTTGTCTTGCCTTGCCTTGCCTGGATTTGCCTTGATTTGCCTTGCCTGATTTTGATGCCTTGCCTTGCTTGGATTTGCCTTGCCTCAATTTGCCTTGCCTTGCCTTTCCTGGTCTGGATTTGCCTTGCTTGAATTTCCCTTTCCTTGCCTGGATTTGCCTTTCGTGGATTTGCTTTGCCTTGACTTGCCTGGATTTGCCTTGCATTGCATTGCCTGAATTCCCTTTCCTGGATTTTACCTGCCTTACCTTGCTTGGCCTTGATCTGCCTTGCCTGAGTTTGCCTTGACATGCCTCGAATTGCCTTGCCTTGCCTTCCCTTGCCTGGATTTTCCTTGCCTTGCTTGGATTTTCCTTTGCTTGTTTTGCCTTGCCTTGTCTTGCTTTTATTTGCCTTGCCTTGCCTTGCCTGGATTTGCCTTGCATTGCCTTGCCGTGCCTGGATTTGCCTTGGCTTGACTTGCCTTGCCTGGATTTGTTTTGCCTTGATTTGCCTTGCCTTACATTGCCTTGCCTTGATTTGGCCTTGACTTGCCTGGATTTGCCATGCCTGGTTTTGCTGTGTTTTGCCTTGCTTTGCCTGGATTTGTTATTTCCCTTGCCTGGATTTGCCTTGCTTTGCCTTGTCTGGTTGCCTTGCCTGTATTTATGTTGCCTTGTCTTGCCTTGTATGGATTTGCCATTCCTGGATTTGCCTTGCCATCCATAGCCTTGTCTTGTGTATTTGCCTTTCCTTGATTTGCCCTGCCTTGCCTTGACTTGCCTGGATTTGCCATGCCTGGATTGGTCTTGTCTTGCCTTTCCTTGCCTGGATTTGCTTTTCCTTCACTTGCCTTGCTTGGATTTTCCTTTGCTTGTTTTGCCTTGCCTGGATTTGCCTTTCGTGGATTTGCCTTGCCTTGACTTGCCTGGATTTGCCTTGCCTTGCCTTGCATTGCATTGCCTGAATTCCCCTTTCCTGGATTTTACCTGCCTTACCTTGCTTGGCCTTGATCTGCCTTGCCTGAGTTTGCCTTGACATGCCTCGAATTGCCTTGCCTTGCCTTCCCTTGCCTAGATTTTCCCTGCCTGGATTTGCTTTTTGTGCCATGCCTTGCATAGGTTTACCTTGCCTTGCCTTGCCTAGCCTGGATTTGCCTTGCATTGCCTTGCCGTGCCTGGATTTGCCTTGGCTTGACTTGCCTTGCCTGGATTTGTTTTGCCTTGATTTGCCTTCCTTACATTGCCTTGCGTTAACTTTATTTGCCTTGCCTTGACTTGCCTGGATTTGCCGTGCCTGGTTTTGCTGTGTTTTGCCTTGACTTGCCTGGATTTGTTTTGCCTGGATTTGCCTTGCTTTGCCTTGTCTGGATTTGCCTTGCCTGTATTTATGTTGCCTTGTCTTGCCTTGTATGGATTTGCCATTCCTGGATTTGCCTTGACATCCGTTGACTTGTCTTGTGTGTATTTGCCTTTCCTTGATTGGCCCTGCCTTGCCTTTACTTGCCTGGATTTGACATGCCTGGATTTGTCTTGTCTTGCCTTTTTTTGCCTGAATTTGCTTTTCCTTTCCTTGCCTTGCTTGGATTTTCCTTTGCTTGTTTTGCCTTGCCTGGATTTGCCTTTCTGGATTTGCCTTGATTTTATTTGCATTGCCTGGATTTGCCTTGACTTGCTTCACCTTGCCTGGATTTGCCTTGCCTTGATTTTCCTTGGCCTTGACTTGGCTGGAATTCCCATGCCTGTTATTGCTGTGTTTTGCCTTGCCTAGATTTGCCTTGCGTTGCATTGCCTAGCCTTGCTTGAATTCGCCTTTTCTGGATTTGACCTGCCTTACCTTGCTTTGCCTGGATTTTCCTTGTCTTGCCTCCAATTGCATTGCCCTGCCTAGCCGTGCCTGAATTTTCCCTGCCTGGATTTGCTTTTTTTGCCATGTTTTGCATGGGTTTGCCTGGATTTGCCTTGCCTAGATTTGCCTTGCCTGAATTTGTCTTGCATGGATTTGCCTTGTCTGGATTTGCCTTGTCTGGATTTGCCTTGCCTTGCCTTGCCTTGCATACATTTGCCTTGCCTGTATTTACCTTGTCTTGCCTTGCGTTGCCTGGATTTGCCTTGCCTAGGTTTGCTTTGCCTTACATTGCCTTGCATGGATTTGCCTTGTTTTGATTTTTCTGCCTTGCCTTGAAGTGCCTTAATTTGACATGCCTGAATTTGCCATGTTTTGCCTTGCCTTGTCTGGATTTGCCTTGCCTTGTTTTCCCTTGCCTGAATTTGTCCTGCCTAAATTTGCTTTTTTTCCCATGCATTGCATGGATTTGCCTTGTCTTGCCTTGCCTTGATTTGTCTGGCCTTGCCTTGCCTTGCATAGATTTGCCTTGTCTCAATTTGCCTTGCCTTTTCTTGCTTTGCCTTCCCTGGTATAAATTTGCTTTGCCTAAATTTGCTTTGCCTGGATTAGCCTTGCCTTGTCTTGACTTGCCTGGATTTGCCTTGCCTTGACTTGCCTAGCCTAGCCTGGATTTGCCTTGCCTTGCGTTGCCTTGTTTTGATTTGGCCTGACTTGACTTGACTTGCCTGGATTTGCCATGGCTGGTTTTGCTGTGTTTCGCCTTGCCTTGCCTGGATTTGCCTTGCGTGGATTTGCATTGTCTTGCCTTGCCTTGACTTGCCTTGTCTGAATTCGCCTTTCTTGGATTTGACCTGCCATACTTGCTTTGCCTGGATTTGCCTAGCCTGGATTTGCCTTGACTTGACTCAAATTGTCTTGCCTTTCCTTCCCTTTCCTGAATTTTCCCTGCCTGGATTTGCTTTTCTTTGCCATGCCTTGCATGGGTTAGTCTTGCCTAGATTTGCCTTGCCTTACATTGCCTTGCGTGGATTTGCCTTGCCTTGATGTGTCCTGCCTTTCCTTGACGTGCCTTGATTTGACATGCCTGGCTTTGCCGTGTTTTTTTCTTGCCTTCCCGGGATTGGCCTTGCCTAGATTTCCCTTGCCTTGCCTTGCCTGAATTTGCCTTTCCTGGATTTGTCTTGTCTTGCCTTGCCTGAATTTTTTTTGCCTCGATTTGCCATGTTTTGCCTTGCCTTGCCTTTCCTGGCCTGGATTTGCCTTGGATGGATTTGTCTTGCTTTGCCTTGCCTTGCCTGGATTTTCCTTGCCTTGAGTTGCCTTGCCTTGCCTGTAATTGCCTTTCATTTCCTTGCCTGACATTGCCTGGCTGGGATTTGCCTTGCCTGGATTTGGCTTACCTTACCTTGCCTTACCTGGATTTGCCTTGCCTTGCCTTTCCTTATCTGAATTTGCCCTGCCTGGATTTGCTTTATTCCCCATGTCTTGCATGGATTTGCCTTGCCTTGATTTGTCTTGCTTTGCCTTGCCTTGACTGGATTTGCCTTGCCTCGATTTCCCATGCCTTTCCTTGCCTTGCTTCCATGGTCTTGGTTTGCCTGCCTGAATTTGCCTTGCCTTGCCTAAATTTGCCTTGCCTTGTCTTGTCTTGCCTGGATTTATCTCTCCTGGATTTGCCTTAACTTGCCTTGCCTTGCCTAGATTTTCATTGCCTTACATTGCCTTGCCTTTATTTGCCTTGCCTTGCCTTGACTTGTCTGAATTTGCAATGCCTGGTTTTGCTGTGTTTTGCCTTGCCTTGCCTGGATTTGCCTTGCATGGATTTGCCTTGTCTTGCCTAGCCATGCCTAAATTCACCTTTTCTACATTTGACCTGCCTTATCTATTTTTATGAATCTATGACACACACACACCCACAAACACACATATATGTTTATTTTCTAATTTTTATTGCATTTTGGGTTTTGGGGTACATGTGCAGAACGTGCAAGAGAGTTGCATAGGTACACACACAGCAGTGTGTTTTGTTGCCTTCCTCCACTTCACCCACATTTGGCTTTTCTCCACAAGCTATCCCTCCCCAGTTTACCCCCACTTTCCCTCCTCTATACCCTTCACTATACCCCAGTGTGTGGTACCCCCCTCCCTGTGTCCATGTATGCTCAATTTTCTCACCCACCTGTGACTGAGAATATGTGGTATGTTGTTTTCTGTTCTTGTGTTAGTTTGCTGAGAATGATGTTCCACAGGTTCATTCATGTCCTTACAAAGGACACAAAATCAACATTTTTGATTGCTGCATAATATTCCATGGTGTATATGTGCCACATTTTCCCAGTCCAGTCTATAATCGATGGGCATTTGGGATGGTTTCAGGTCTTTGCAATAAACAGTGTTGCAATAAACATTCGTGTGCATGTGTCCTTATAGTAGGACGATTTATAGTCCTTTGGATATACACCCAGTAATGGGATTGCTGGGTCAAATGGAATTTCTATTTCTAGATCCTTTGGAAATCGCCACACTGTCTTCCACAATAGTTGAACTAATTCACACTCCCACCAAAAATGTAAGTGTTCCTATTTCTCCGCATCCTCTCCAGCATCTGTTGTCTGCAGATTTTTTAATAATTGCCATTCTAACTAGCATGAGATGGTATCTCAATGTGGTTTTGATTGCATCTTTCTAATGTACAGTGGTGACGAGCATATTTTCATGTGTTTATTGGCCTCACGTATGTATTCTTTTGTAAAGTGTCTGTTCATATCCTTTGCCCATTTTTGAATGGGCTTGTTTGTTTTTATCCTGTAAATCTGTTTGAGTTCTTTGTAAATTCTGTATATCAGCCCTTTGTCAAGTAGGTAAACTGCAAAGATTTGTTTCCATTCTGTTGGTTGCTGATACACTCTAGTGACTGCTTCTTTTGCCATGCAAAAGCTGTGGAGTTTGATTAGGTCCCATTTGTCTATTTCAGCTTTTGTTGCCAATGCTTTTGGTGTTTTGCTCATGAAGTCTTTGCCTACTTCTATGTCCTGAATGGTTTTGCCTAGATGTTCTTATAGGTATTTTATTGTGCCAGGTCTTATGTGTAAGTCTTTAATCCATCTGAAGTTAATTTTAGTGTAAGGTTCAGGAAGGGGTCCAGTTTCTTCTTTCTGCACATGGCTAACCAGTTTTCCCAACACCATTTATTAAACAGGGAATTCTTTTTTCATTGCTAGTTTTTGTCTGGTTTATTAAAGATTATATGGTTGTAGATATGTTGTGTTGCCTCTGATGCCTCTGTTCTGTTCCATTGGTCTATATCTCTGTTTTGGTACCAGTACCATGCTGTTTTGATTACTGTCGCCTTGTAGCATAGTTTGAAGTCTGGTAGTGTGACACCTCCCGCTGTGTTCTTTTTGCTTAGAATTGACTTGGCTATGTGGGCTCTCTTTTGGTTCCATATGAAGTTCATGGTGGTTTTCTCCAGTTCTGTGAAGAAATTCAATCGTAGCTTGATGGGGATAGCGTTGATTGTGTAGATTAATTTGGGCAGTACAGCCATTTTCACGATATTGATTCTTCCTAACCATAAACATGGAATGTTTCTCCATCTGTTTGTGTCCACTCTTATTTCGTTGAGCAGTGGTTTGTAGTTTTCCTTGAAGAGGTCCCTAACATTTCTTGTAACTTGTACTCCTAGGTATTTTATTTTCTTTGTAGCAATTGCGAATGGCAGTTCATTCTTGATTTGGTTCTCTTTAAGTCTGTTATTGGTGTATAGGAATGGTTGTGATTTTTGCACATTGATTTTATATCTTGAGACTGCTGAAGTTGCTTATCGGTTTCAGGAGATTTTGGGCTGAGGAGATGGGGTATTCTAGGTATACTATCATGTCATCTGCAAATAGAGACAATTTGGCTTCCACCTTTACTATTCGAATACGCTTTATTTCTTTTTCTTGCCTAATTTCTCTGGCTAGAACTTCCAGTACTATAGTGGAATAGTGGTGAGAGAGGGCATCCTTGTCTACTGCCTGATTTAAAAGGGAATGATTACAGTTTTTGCCCATTAAGTATGATGTTGGCTGTTGGTTTGTCATAAATAGCTTTTATTACTTTGAGATATGTTCCATCAATACCAAGTTTATTGAGGGTTTTTAGCATAAAGGGCTGCTGAATTTTTCAAATGCCTTCTCTGCATCAATTGAGATAATCATGTGGTTTTTGTTTTTGCTTCTGTTTATGTGGTGAATTACGTTTATAGACTTGCATATGTTGAACCAGCCTTGCATCCTTAGGATGAATCCTACTTGACCATGATGGATAAGTTTTTTGATGTGCTGTTGCAATCGATTTGCCAGTATTTCATTAAAGATTTTCGCATCTATATTCATCATGGATATTGGCCTGAAGTATTATTTTCTTGTTGAATCTCTGCGGGATTTTGGTGTCAGGATTATGTGGGTCTCATAAAAATGATTTGGGAAGGGTTCCCTCTTTTTGAATTATTTGGAATAGTTTCAGAAGGAATGGTCCCAGCTCCTCTGTGTGTGTCTGGTAAAATTTGGCTGTGAACCCATCTGGACCTGAGCTTGTTTTTGTGTGGCAGGCTTTTAATTGCTGCCTCAACTTTAGACCTTGTTGTTGGTATATTCATAGTTTTGGCTTCTTCCTGCTTTAGGCTTGGGAGGACACAGGTGTCCAGGAATTTATCAATTTCTTCCTGGTTTACTAGTTTATGTGCATAGAGTTGTTTATAGTATTCTCTGATGATGGTTTGAATTTCTGTAAAATCTGTGGTTATTTCCACTTTATCATTTTTTATTGAATCTATTTGATTTTTTATCCTTTCTTTTTTATCAGTCTGGCTAGTGGTCTATTTTCTTGATCTTTTAAAAAATCCTGCTCTTGTATTTATTGATTTTTTGAAGGGGTTTCGTCTCTCTATCTCCTTCAGTTCTGCTCTGATCTTAGTTGTTTCTGGTCTTCAGCAAGGATTTGAGTTTTTTTTTTATCTTCCTTCTCTAGCTCTTTCAATTTTGACGATAGTGTGTCAATTTTGGTTATCTCCACTCTTCTCATGTGGGCACTTATTGCTATATATTTTCCTCTACAGACTGCTTAAAATGTGTCCGGGAGATTCTGGTATGTTGTGTCTTTGTTCTCGTTGGTTTTAAAGAACTCCTTTATTTCTGCTTTCATTTCTTTGTTTCTCCAATCAACATTCAAGAGCCAGCTGTTCAGTTTCCATGAAACTGTGCGGTTCTAAGTTTGTTTCTGAATTCTGAGTTCTATCTTGATTGCACTATGGTCTGAGAGAATGTTTGTTATGATTTCAGTTGTTTTGCATTTGCTGAGGAGTGCTTTACTTCCAATTGTGTGGTCAATTTTGGAGTAGGTGTGACGTGATGCTGAGAAAAATGTATATTTTGTGGATTTTGGGTGGAGGGTTCTGTAAATGTCTATCAGGTTTGCTTGGTCCAGATCTGAGTTCAAGCCCTGGATATCCTTGTTAATTTTCTGTCTGGTTGATCTGTCTAATATTGAGAGTGGAGTGTTAAAGTCTCACACTATTACTGTTTGGGAGTCTAAGTCTCTTTGTAAGTCATTAAGAACTTGCCTTATATATCTGGGTGCTCCTGTATTGGGTCCACATATATTTAAGATTGTTAGCTCTGCTTGTTGTATCGATCACATTGCCATCATGTAATGACCTTCTTTGTCTCTTTTGATCTTTGTTGCTTTAAAGTCTATTTTATCAGAGATGAGAATTGCAACTCCTGCTTTTTTTTACTCCTCCATCCCTTTATTTTGAGCCATTGAGTATCCTTGCATGTGAGATTTGTTTCCTGGATACAGCACACCGACGGGTTTTGTTTTTTTATCCAATTTGCCAATCTGTGTCTTTTGATTGGTGCATTTAGCCCATTTACATTTAGTGTTAATATTGTTATGTGTGCGAATAGGGGGACTCGCAAGATGGCGTCGTAGAAGCATCTCAGAATTGCAGCTTTCAGTGAAGGCGCCGAGGGTGAGTCCTAGCTGCATTCTCGGATGGACCTTTTTTACCCACAGAGCGTTGAAAGTCCCAGGTGTGGGAGAGACACCGGACACTAGTAAAGCCAGCTAACGCAGCCGGCTCCCATGGCTGCTTCTGCTGGCACCGCAGTGGGACAGGCATGGAATTCACTGGTCTGAGTGCCCTGTTAAACTGGCAATCTGAGATTTGGAAGGGCAGATTGGCATGTCCATCTGATTGAACGGGACTTGGACAGTGAGCCAGACCAGGAGTTTCCTGGGAAGCATGATCTGAGCCGGTGCAGTGGGCAGCAGCATGGGAGATCATACAGATACCAGTGCCCTATTGGCAGGCTACCAGGGGGCCAGTGAGAGATTCGACCTTTCAGCTTGTAGAGAGGGAGAGAGACAGAGAGAGGACGGACTCTGGGGCAGGGAGCTGGGTGATTGGGCTCAGCGGGTCCCAAACACATGGGGACAAGAATGGCGGTGACTGCAGGCACTTGGGGCTGAGAGTTTTGCTGCCGGCATCTAAAATGGTGCAGCGCAGTGAGGGAGCGGCATCCGCCATTATTGACGCAATCCACCCCTACTGAAGTACCGCCAAGGGCTGATGCAGCCTGCTGTTGCCGAGGCAACCTGCATAACAGAGAAACTCCGCCAGGAGGGGTGAGTGCTCTACAAAAGAAGGGAGCCCAGCAGAAACAGGGCAGACCCGCGCTAGCAGATCAGAGCCCTGGCAGCCAAATAGTGAATAGACTGCCTCCTAGTGGGGCAGGACAGTGCAACAGATACTCATAAAGAAAGCCCCAACTACCTAAGACAGAGCAACTAAGGGGGAAAAAAAGAAAAAAGGGTGGTGTTTTATGAGTTCTATTGCAGCAGACATAAACAACATCCCAACAACCCTGAATGAACAACGGAGCTCACAGCTCAGAACTGGAGCTCCTATAAAGCACAGACTGTCTCCTTAAGCAGCTCCCTGACCCCTGTATATCCAAAGAGTCACCACAAGAAAGGACTAATCAGACTGACTTTGGCGGGCATCATTCTGGAACAAAGACAGCAGCAGAAGAAACTGGTATCATCCCTCACTGTTCCACAGCTGCTACAGGTATACTCCAGACAACAGGGCCTGAAGTGGACCTCAGCACTCATACAGAAGAGGGGCTAGACCATTAGAAGGAAAACTAAGTAACAGAAATACTTCATCATCAACAATCTCAGCGTCCACACAGAGACCCAATTGAAAAATCAGCAACTACTAAGACGACAGGCGGATAAATCTATAAAGATGGAAAGAAACAAGCGCAAAAAGGAGGAAAACACCCGAAACCAAAACACCTCACCTCCTACAAAGGACAAAAACTTCTCACCAGCAAGGGAACCAAGCTGGACGGAGAATGAGTGTGACAAAATGACGGAATCAGATTTCAGAGAGTTGATAATGAGAAACTACATTGAGCTAAAAGAACATGTTCTAAATCAGGGCAAAGAAACCAAGAACCTTGAATGAAGATTTGAAAAAAGATTCGAGGAATTGATAACAAGAATGGACAACTTAGAGAGGAATATGAATGAATTGAAGGAGCTGAAAAACACAACATGAGAACTTCGTGAAGCATGCACAAGTTTCAAAAGCCGAATTGACCAAGCAGAAGAAAGAATATCAGAAGTTAAAGATAAACTCAATGAAATAAAACGTGAAACTGAACGAGGAGGCAAGATGGCGTCATAGAGGCGACTCAGAATTGCAGCTCTCAGTGAAGGTGCAGAGGGTGAGTCCTAGCCGCATTCTCAGATGTTCCTTTTATGCCCACAAAGCGTTGAAAGTCGCAGGTGTGGGAGAGACACGGGACGCTAGCGGCCAATGCAGCCGGCTCCCGCCACCTCTTCAGCTGACGCTGCAGCGGGACACAGCGTGGAACTCACTGGTCTGGGTGCCCTGTTAAACCGGCAATCTGAGATTTGAAAGGGCAGATTGGCATGTTCATCTGATTGAACAGCACTTGGACAATGAGCCAGACCAGGAGATTCCTTGGAAGCGTGATCTGAGCCGGGGTAGTGGGCAGCGGCATGGGAGATCACATGGATCCCAGTGCCCTATCGGCAGGCTACTGGGGCGCCAGTGAGAGAGTCGACCTTTCAGCTTGGGAAGAGGAAGAGAGAGAGAGAGAGAGAACGGACTCTGAGGCAGGGAGCTGGGTGATCAGGCTCAGTGGGTCCCACACTCACGGGGACAAGCAGGGCAGCGACTGGAGGTGCTTGGGGCTGAGAGTTTTGCTGCTGGGATCTAGGACGGTGCAGCCCGGTGAGGGAGGGGCGTCCACCATTGCTGATGCAGTCCACCCCCACTGAAGTACCGCCCAGGACTGATGCAGCCTGCTGTTGCCGAGGCAACATGCCATAAAAGAGAGACTCCGTGCTCCACAGCAGAAGGGAGCCCAGCAGCAACAAGGCAGACCCACGCTAGCAGGTCAGAGCGAGCCCCGGCAGGCAAATAGTGAATAGACTGCCACCTAGTGGGGCAGGACAGTGCAACAGATACTCATAAAGAAAGCCCCAACTCCCTGAGACAGAGCATCTAAGGGGGGGAAAGTGTGGTGATTTATGAGTTCTATTGCAGCAGACATAAACAACCTCCAAACAACCCTGAATGAATAACTTAGCTCACAGCTCAGCACTGGAGCTACTAAAAAGCACAGACTATCTCCTCAAGCAGCTCCCTGACCCATGTATATCCAAGGAGTCACCCCAGAAAAGGACTAATCAGACTGACATTTGGCTGGCATTATTCTGGAACAAGGACAGCAGAAGAAGAAACTGGTATCATCCCTCACTGTTCGCAGCTGCTGCAAGTATACACCAGACAAGCAGGGCCTGAAGTGGACCTCACACTCATACAGCAGAGGGGATAGACCATTAGAGGGAAAACTAAGTAACAGAAATACTTCAACATCAACAATCTCAGCGTCCACACAGAGACCCAATTGAAAAACCAGCAACTACTAAGACGACAGGCGGATAAATCCATACAGATGGGAAGAAACCAGCGCAAAAAGAGAAAAGCACCAGAAACCAAAACATCTCACCTCCAAAAAAGGACCAAAACTCCTCACCAGCAAGGGAACAAAGCTGGATGGAGAATGAATGTGACGAAATGACGGAATCAGACTTCAGAAAGTGGATAATGAGAAACTTCAGTGAGCTAAAGGAACATGTACTAAACCAGTGCAAAGAAACTAAGAACCTTGCAAAAAGATTTGAGAAAAGATTCGAGGAATTGATAACAAGAATGGACAACTTAGAGAGGAATATGAATGAATTGAAGGAGCTGAAAACACAACACGAGAACTTCAGAAGCATGCACAAGTTTCAACAGCTGAATTGACCAAGCAGAAGAAAGAATATCAGAAGTTGAAGATCCACTCAATGAAATAAAACGAGAAACCAAGATTAAAGAAAAAAGTACAAAAAGGAATGAACAAAATCTCCAAGAAATGTGGGACTATGTGAAGAGACCCAACCTACGTTTGATAGGTGTACCAGAATGTGACGAAGAGAATGAATCCAAGCTGGAAAACACTCCTCAGGATATTATCCAGGAAAAGTTCCCCAACCTAGGAAGTCAGGTCAGTACTCAACTCCAGGAAATACAGAGAACACAACAAAGATACTCCGCAAGAAGAGCAACCCCAAGGCACATAATCGTCAGATTCTCCAGGGTTGAAATGTAGGAGAAAATACTAAGGGCAGCCAGAGAGAAAGGTCGGGTCACCCACAAAGGGAAGCCCATCAGACTCACAGCAGATCTCTTGGCAGAGACTCTACAAGCCAGAAGAGAGTGGGGGTAAATATTCAACATCCTTAAAGAAAAGAGCTTTCAACCCAGAATTTCATAAGCAGCCAAATTGAGCTTCATAAATAAAGGAAAAATAAAATCCTTCACGAACAAGCAAGTACTCAGAGATTTTGTCACCACTAGGCCTGCTTTACAAGAGATCCTGAAAGAGGAACTACACATAGAAAGAAACCACGAGTTCCAGCCATCCTAAAAGCATACCAAATGCTAAAGACCATCAACAAAATGAAAAATTTACATGAACCAATGGGCAAAACAGCCAGGTAGCATCAAAATGGCAGTATCAAGTTCACACATAACAATATTAACCCTGAATGTAAATGGGCTAAATACACCAATCAAAAGACATATAATGGCAAATTGGATAAAAAACCCAAACCCATCACTGTGCTGTATCCAGGAAACCCACCTCACACGCAAAGATACACAAAGGCTCAAAATAAAAGGATGGAGGAAGATTTACCAAGAAAATGGAGAGCAAAAAGCAGGAGTTGCAATTCATCTCTGATAAAATAGACTTTAAAGCAACAAAGATCAAAAGGGACAAAGAAGGTCATTACATAATGGTAAAAGAATCGATACAACAAGAAGAGCTAACGATTCTAAATATATATGGACCCAATATAGGAGCACCCATATATATAAGGCAAGTTCTTAATGACTTACAAAGAGACTTAGACGCCCACACAATAATAGTGGGAGACTTTAACACTCCACTGTCAATAGCAGACAGATCAACGAGACAGAAAATTAACAAGGATATCCACGACTTGAACTCAGACCTGGAACAAGCAAACCTGACAGACATTTACAGAACTCTCCACCCCAAATCCACAGAATATACATTCTTCTCAGCACCACATCACACCTACTCCAAAATTGACCACATAATTGGAAGTAAAGCACCTCAGCAAATGCAAAACAACGAAATCATAACAAACAGTCTCTCAGACCATAGTGCAATCAAGTTGGAACTCAGAATTCAGAAAATAACTCAGAACCGCACAGCTTCATGGAAACTGAACAACTGGCTCTGAATGTTGATTGATAAACAATGAAATGAAGGCAGAAATAAAGAAGTTCTTTGAAACCAACGAGAATAAAGACACAACGTACCAGAATCTCTGGGACACATTTAAAGCAGTCTGTAGAGGAAAATATATAGCAATAAGTGCCCACATGAGAAGAGTGGAGAGATCCAAAATTGACACCCTATCGTCAAAATTGAAAGAGCTAGAGGAGCAAGATCAAAAAGCTCAAAACCTAGCTGAAGACAAGAAATAACTAAGATCAGAGCAGAACTGAAGGAGATAGAGACAAGAAAACCCTTCAAAAATCAATAAATCTAAGAGCTGGTTTTTGAAAAGATCAACAAAATAGACAGACCACTAGCCAGACTGATAAAAAGAAAAGAGAGAACAACCAAATAGATGCAATAAAAACGATAAAGGGAAATCACCACAGATTCCACAGAAATTCAAACCATCATCAGAGAATACTACAAACAACTCTATGCACATAAACTAGTAAATCAGGAAGAAATGGATAAATTCCTGGACGCCTGTGTCCTCCCAAGCCTAAACCAGGAGGAAGCCGAAACTATGAATAGACCAATAACAAGGTCTGAAGTTGAGGCAGCAATTAAGAGCCTACCACACAAAAAAGCCCAGGTCCAGATGGGTTCACAGCTGAATTCTACCAGACACACAAAGAGGATCTGGTACCATTCCTTCTGAAACTATTCCAAATAATCCAAAAGAGGGAACCCTTCCCAAATCATTTTATGAGACCAACATCATCCTGATACCAAAACCTGGCAGAGACTCAACAAGAAAAGAAAACTTCAGGCCAATATCCATGATGAACATAGATGCAAAAATCTTCAATAAAATACTGGCAAACCGATTGCAACAGCACATTAAAAACTTATCCATCATGATCAAGTAGGATTCATCCTGGGATGCAAGGCTGGTTCAACATACGCAAGTCTATAAATGTAATTCACCACATAAACAGAAGCAAAACAAAACCACATGATTATCTCAATTGATGCAGAGAAGGCATTTGACAAAATTCAACAGCCCTTTATGCTAAAAACCCTCAATAAACTTGGTATTGATGGAACATATCTCAAAGTAATAAAAGCTATTTATGACAAACCAACAGCCAATATCATACTTAATGGGCAAAACTGGAAGCATTCCTTTGAAACTGGCACTAGACAAGGATGCCCTCTCTCACCACTTCTATTCAACATAGTACTGGAAGTTCTAGCCAGAGCAATCAGGCAAGAAAAAGAAATAAAGGGTATTCAAATAGGAAAGGTGGAAGCCAAATTGTCTCTATTTGCAGACGACATGATAGTATACCTAGAAGACCCCATCACCTCAGCCCAAAAGCTCCTGCAACTGATAAGCAACTTCAGCAAAGTCTCAGGATATAAAATCAATGTGCAAAAATCACAAGCATTCCTATACACCAATAACAGACTTAAAGAGAACCAAATTAAGAACGAACTGCCATTCACAATTGCTACAAAGAAAATAAAATACCTAGGAATACAACTCACTAGGAATGTAAGGGACCTCTTTAAAGAAAACTACAAACAACTGCTCAACGAAATAAGAGAGGACACAAACAGATGGAGAAACATTCCATGTTCGTGGTTAGGAAGAATCAATATTGTGAAAATGGCTATACTGCCCAAAGTAATTTACACAATCAATGCTATCCCCATCAAACTACCATTGAATTTCTTCACAGAACTGGAAAACCACCATGAATTTCATATGGAACCAAAAAGAGCCCGCATAGCCAAGTCAATTCTAAGCAAAAGAACACAGCGGAGGCATCACGCTACCAGACTTCAAACTATACTACAAGGCTACAGTAATCAAAACAGCATGGTACTGGTACCAAAACAGAGATATTGTCCAATGGAACAGAACAGAAGCATCGGAGGCAACACAACATATCTACAACCATATTATCTTTGATAAACCAGACAAAACAGGCAATGGGGAAAGGATTCCTATTTAATAAATGGTGTTGGGAAAACTGGCTAGCCATGTGCAGAAAGCAGAAACTGGACCCTTTCTGACACCTTACACTAAAATTAACTCCAGATGGATTAAAGACTTAAACGTAAGACCTGACACCATAAAACCCTAGAAGAAAATCTAGGCAAAACCGTTCAGGACATAGGAGTAGGCAAGGACTTCATGAACAAAACACCAAAAGCATTGGCAACAAAAGCCAAAATAGACAAATGGGACCTAATCAAACTCCACAGCTTCTGCACGGCAAAAGAAACAGTCACTAGAGTGAATCGGCAACCATCAGAATGGGAAAAATCTTTGCAGTTTACACATCTGACAAAGGGCTGATATCCAGAATTTACAAAGAACTCAAACAGAAAAAAAAAACAAACAAGCCCATTCAAAATGGGCAAAGGATATGAACAGAAACTTTACAAAAGAAGACATACATGAGGCCAACAAACATATGAAAAGTGCTCATCATCATTGGTCATTAGAGAGATGCAAATCAAAACCACATTGAGATATCATCTCACACCAGTTAGAATGGCGATCATTAAAAATCTGGAGACAGCAGATGCTGGAGAGGATGTGGAGAAATAGGAACACTCTTACACTGTTGGTGGAGTGTAAATTAGTTCAACCATTGTGGAAGACAGTGTGGCGATTCCTCAGGGACCTAGAAATAGAAATTCCATTTGACCCAGCAATCCCATTACTGGGTATCTATCCAAAAGACTATAAATCGTTCTACTATAAGGACACATGCACACGAATGTTCATTGCAGCACTGTTTACAATAGCAAAGACCTGAACCAACCCAAATGCCCATCGATGATAGACTGACTGGGAAAATGTGGCACATATACACCATGGAATATTATGCAGCAATCAAAATGATGAGTTTGTGTCCTTTGTAAGGACATGGATGAATCTGGAGAACATCATTCTCAGCAAACTGACACAAGAACAGAAAAGAAATACTGCATATACTCACTCATAGGTGGGTGAGAAAATGAGAACACATGGACACAGAGAGGCGGTCTACTATACACTGGGGACTGTTGGGGAAATGGGGAGGGACAAAGGGCTGGGGAGATAGCCTGGGGATGAATACCAAGTGTGGGTGAAGGGGAGGAAGGCAGCAAAACACACTGCCATGTGTGTACCTATGCAACTATCTTGCACGTTCTGCACATGTACCCCAAAACCTATAATGCAATAAAAATAAAAATTAAAAAAAGTGAAACCAAGATTAAAGAAAGAAGCACAAAAAGGAATGAACAAAATCTCCAAGAAATGTGGGACTATGTGAAGATACCCAACCTATGTTTGATAGCTGTAACAGATTGTGATGAATAGAATGAATCCAAGCTGGAAAACACTCTTCAGAATATTATCCAGGAAAATTTCCCCAACCTAGCAAGACAGGTCAATACTCAACTCCAGGAAATACAGAGAACACCACAAAGATATTCCGCAAGAAGGCAACCCCAAGGAACATAATCGTCAGATTCATCAGGGTTGAAATGAAGGAGAAAATACTAAGGACAGTCAGAGAGAAAGGTCGGGTCACCCACAAAGGGAAGCCCATCAGACTCACAGCAGATCTCTCGGTGGAGAATTTATGAGCCAGAAGAGAATGGGGCCAATATTCAACATCCTTAAAGAAAAAACTTTCAACACAGAATTTCATATCCAGACAAACTGAGCTTCATAAGTGAAGGAAAATAAAATCCTTCATGAACAAGCAAGTACTCAGAGATTTTGTCACCACTAGGCCTGCTTTACAAGAGCGCCTGAAAGAGGCACTACACATAGAAAGAAAGAACCAGTACCATCCATCCTAATAGGATACCAAATGCTAAAGGCCATCAACAAAATGAAGAATGTACATGAACCAAGGGCAAAACAGCCAGCTAGCATCAAAATGGCAGTATCAAATTCACACATAACAATATTAACCCTGAATGTAAATGGGCTAAATGCACCAATCAAAAGACACAGACTGGCAAATTGATAAAAACCAAAACCCATCGGTGTGCTGTATCCAGGAAAATTTCCCAACCTAGCAAGACAGGTCAATACTCAACTCCAGGAAATACAGAGAACACCACAAAGATACTCGCAATAAGGGCAACCCCAAGGAACATAATCGTCAGATTCATCAGGGTTGAAATGAAGGAGAAAATACTAAGGGCAGCCAGAGAGAAAGGTCGGTCACCCACAAAGGGAAGCCCATCAGACTCACAGCAGATCTCTCGGTGGAGAATTTATGAGCCAGAAGAGAATGGGGGCCAATATTCAACATCCTTAAAGAAAAAAACTTTCAACACAGAATTTCATATCCAGACAAACTGAGCTTCATAAGTGAAGGAAAAATAAAATCCTTCATGAACAAGCAAGTACTCAGAGATTTGTCACCACTAGGCCTGCTTTACAAGAGCGCCTGAAAGAGGCACTACACATAGAAAGAAAGAACCAGTACCATCCATCCTAATAGGATACCAAATGCTAAAGGCCATCAACAAAATGAAGAATGTACATGAACCACCGGGCAAAACAGCCAGCTAGCATCCAAATGGCAGTATCAAATTCACACATAACAATATTAACCCCCAATGTAAATGGGCTAAATGCACCAATCTAAAGACACAGACTAGCAAATTAGATAAAAAACCAAAACCCATCGGTGTGCTGTATCCAGGAAACCCACCTCACATGCAAAGATACACAAAGGCTCAAAATAAAAAGATGGAGGAAGATTTACCAAGCAAATGGAGAGCAAAAAAGCAGGAGTTGCAAGCTCTGTGTCCATGTGTTCTAGAATTTAAAGCAACAAAAATCAAAAGGGACAAAGAAGGTCATTACATAATGGGAAAAGGATCGATAAAACAAGAAGAGCTAATGATTCTAAATATATATGGACCCAATGTAGGAGCACCCAGATATATAAGGCAAGTTCTTAATGACTTACAAAGAGACTTAGACTCCCACACAATAATAGTGGGAGACTTTAACACTCCACTGTCAATATCAGACAGATCAACCAGACAGAAAATTAACAAGGATATCCAGGACTTGAACTCAGACCTGGAACAAGCAAACCTGATAGACATTTACAGAACTCTCCACCCCAAATCCACAGAATATACATTCTTCTCAGCACCACATCACACCTACTCCAAAATTGACCACATAATTGGAAGTAAAGCACTCCTCAGCAAATGCAAAACAACTGAAATCATAACAAACAGTCTCTCAGACCATAGTGCAATCAAGTTGGAACTCAGAATTCAGAAAATAACTCAGAACTGCACAGCTTCATGGAAACTGAACAACTGGCTCTTGAATGTTGATTGGATAAACAATGAAATGAAGGCAGAAATAAAGAAGTTCTTTGAAACCAACGAGAATGAAGACACAACGTACCAGCATCTCTGGGACACATTTAAAGCAGTCTGTAGAGGAAAATATATAGCAATAAGTGCCCACATGAGAAGAGTGGAGAGATCCAAAATTGACACCCTATCATCAAAATTGAAAGAGCTATAGGAGGAAGATCAAAAAAGCTCAAAACCTAGCGGAGGACAAAAAATAACTAAGATCAGAGCAGAACTGAAGGAGATAGAGGCAAGAAAAACCCTTCAAAAAATCAATAAATCCAAGAGCTGATTTTTTGAACAGATCAACAAAATAGACAGACCACTAGCCAGACTGATAAAAAAGAAAAGAGAGAACAACCAAATAGATGCAATAAAAAACGATAATGGAGAAATTATCACAGATTCCACAGAAATTGAAACCATCATCAGAGAATACTACATACAATTCTATGCACATAAACTAGTAAACCGGGAAGAAATGGATAAATTCCTGGACGACTGTGTCCTCTCAAGCCTAAACCAGGAGGAAGCCGAAACTATGAATAGACCAATAACAAGGTCTAAAGTTGAGGCAACAATTAAGAGCCTACCACACAAAAAAAGCCCAGGTCCAGATCGGTTCACAGCTGAATTCTACCAGACACAGAAGCAGGATCTGGTACCATTCCTTCTGAAACTATTCCAAAGAATCCAAAAAGAGGGAACCCTTCCCAAATCATTTTATGAGACCAACATCATCCTGATACCAAAACCTGGCAGAGACTCAACAAGAAAAGAAAACTTCAGGCCAATATCCATGATGAACATAGATGTAAAAATCTTCAATAAAATACTGGCAAATCAATTGCAACAGCACATTAAAAAACGTATCCATCATGATCAAGTAGGATTCATCCCGGGGATGCAAGGCTGGTTCAACATACGCAAGTCTATAAATGTAATTCACCACATAAACAGAAGCAAAAACAAAAACCACATGATTATCTCAGTTGATGAAGAGAAGGCATTTGACAAAATTCAACAGCCCTTTATGCTAAAAACCCTCAATAAACTTGGTATTTATGGAACATATCTCAAAGAAATAAAAGCAATTTATGACAAACCAACTGCCAATATCATACTTAATGGGCAAACACTGGAAGCATTCCCTTTGAAATCCGGCACTAGACAAGGATCCCCTCTCTCACCACTTCTATTCAACATAGTACTGGAAGTTCTAGCCAGAGCAATCAGGCAAGAAAAAGAAATAAAGGGTATTCAAATAGGAAAGGTGGAAGCCAAATTGTCTCTATTTGCAGATGACAAGATAGTATACCTAGAAGACCCTATCACCTCAGCCCAATAGCCCCTGAAACTGATAAGCAACTTCAGCAAAGTCTCAGGATATAAAATCAATGTTCAAAAATCACAAGCATTCCTATAAACCAATAACAGACTTAAAGAGAACCAAATCAAGAACGAACTGCAATTCACAATTGCTACAAAGAAAATAAAATACCTAGGAATACAACTCACTAGGAATGTAAGGGACCTCTTTAAGGAAAACTACAAACCACTGCTCAACGAAATAAGAGAGGACACAAACAGATGGAGAAACATTCCATGTTCGTGGTTAGAAAGAATCAATATCGTGAAAATGGCTATACTGCCCAAAGTAATTTACACAATCAATGCTATCCCCGTCTAACTACCATTGAATTTCTTCACAGAAGTGGAAAAAGTCACCATGAATTTTATATGGAACCAAAAGAGAGCCCGCATAGCCAAGTCAATTTTAAGCAAAAAGAACACAGCGGGAGACATCACACTACCAGACTTCAAACTATACTACAAGGCTACAGTAATCAAAACAGCATGGTACTTGTACCAAAACAGAGATATAGACCAATGGAACAGAACAGAAGCATCGGAGGCAACACAACATATCTACAACCATATTATCTTTGATAAACCAGACAAAAACAAGCAATGGAGAAAGGATTCCCTATTTAATAAATGGTGTTGGGAAAACTGGCTAGCCATGTGCAGAAAGCAGAAACTGGACCCCTTCCTGACACCTTACACTAAAATTAACTCCAGATGAATTAAAGACTTAAACGTAAGACCTGACACCAAAAAAACCATAGAAGAAAATCTAGGCAAAAACATTCAGGACATACGATTAGGCAAGGACTTCATGAATAAAACACCAAAAGCATTGGCACCAAAAGCCAAAATAGACAAATGGGACCTAATCTAACTCCACAGCTTCTGCATGGCAAAAGAAACAGTCACTAGAGTGAATCGGCAACCATCAGAATGGGAAAAAAATCTTTGCAGTTTACACATCTGACAAAGGGCTGATATCCAGAATTTACAAAGAACTCAAATAGATTTACAGAAAAAAAATCAAACAAGCCCATTCAAAAATGGGCAAAGGACATGAACAGACACTTTACCAAAGAAGACATTCATGAGCCCAACAAACCCATGAAAAAATGATCATCATCACTGGTCATTAGAGAGATGTAAATCAAAACCACATTGAGATACAATCTCACGCCAGTTAGAATGGCGATCATTAAAAAAATCTGGAGACAGCAGATGCTGAAGAGGATGTGGAGAAATAGGAACACTCTTACACTGTTGGTGGGAGTGTAAATTAGTTCAACCATTGTGGAAGACAGTGTGGCGATTTCTCAGGGACCTAGAAATAGAAATTTCATTTGACCCAGAAATCCCATTACTGGGTATACATCCAAAGGACTATAAATCGTTCTACTGTAAGGACACATGCAGACGAATGTTCATTGCAGCATTGTTTACAATAGCAAAGAACTGGAACTAACCCAAATGCCCAACGATGATAGACTGGACTGGGAAAATGTGGCACATATAGACCATGGAATATTATGCAGCAATCAAAAATGATCTATTTGTGTCCTTTGTAAGGACATGGATGAATCTGGAGAACATCATTCTCAGCAAACTGACACAAGAACAGAAAAAGAAATACCGCATATACTCACTCATAGGTGGGTGAGAAAAATGAGAACACATGGACAGAGAGAGGCGGTTTACTAACTGTGGTCTATTGGGGGGAATTGGGGAGGGACAGCGGGGGGCTGGGGAGGAATAGCCTGGGGATGAATGCCAAGTGTGGGTAAAGAGGAGGAAGGCAGAAAAACACACTGCCATGTGTGCACCTATGCAACTATCTTGCACGTTCTGCACATGTACCCCAAAAACAATAATGCAATAAAAATTTAAAAAAATATATTGTTATGTGTGAATTTGATACTGCTATTTTGATGCTAGCTTTCTGTTTTGCCCATTGGTTGATGCAAATTCTTCATTTTGTTGATGCTCTTTAGCATTTGGTATGTTTTTAGAATGGCTGGTACTGGTTGTTTTTTTCTATGTGTAGTGCCTCTTTCAGGAGCTCTTGTAAAGCAGGCCCTTGTGGTAACAAAATCTCTGAGTACTTGCCTGTTGGCAAACGATTTTATTTGTCCTTCACTTATGAAACTCAGTTTAACTGGATTTAAAATTCTGGGTTGAAAGTTCTTTTCTTTAAGGATGTTGAATATTTGCTCCCACTCTCTTCTGGCTTGTAGAGTTTCTGCCGAGAAATCTGCTGTGAGTCTTATGGGCTTCCCTTTGTGGGTGACCCAACCTTTCTCTCTAGCTACCCTTAGTATTTTTTTCTTCATTTCCACCCTGGCATATCTGACAATTATATGCCTTGTGGTTGCTCTTCTTGCGGAGTATCTTTGTGGTGTTCTCTGTATTTCCTGGAGTTGAGTATTGACCTGCCTTGCTAGTTTGGAAAAATTTTCTTGAATAATATTCTGAAGAGTGTTTTCCAGCTTGGATTCATTCTCTTCATCACATTCAGGTACACCTATCAAACGTAGGTTGGGTCTCTTCCCATAGTCCCACATTTCTTGGAGACTTTGTTCATTCCTTTTTGTACTTTTTTCTCTAATCTTCGTTTCTCGTTTTATTTCATTGAGTTGTTCTTTGACTTCTGATATTCTTTCTTCTGCTTGGTCAATTTGGCTGTTGAAACTTGTGCATGCTTCACGAAGTTCTTGTGTTGTGTTTTTCAACTCCTTCAATTCATTCATATTCCTCTCTAATTTGTCCATTTTGTTATCATTTCCTCAGTCTTTTTAAATCTTTTTTAAGGTTTAGTTTTTGCATTGATTTAGTACATGTTCTTTTAGCTCATTGAAGTTTCTCATTATCCACCTTCTGAAGTCTGATTCCGTCATTTGCTCCCACTCTCTTCTGGCTTGTAGAGTTTCTGCCGAGAAATCTGCTGTGAGTCTTATGGGCTTCCCTTTGTGGGTGACCCAACCTTTCTCTCTAGCTACCCTTAGTATTTTTTTCTTCATTTCCACCCTGGCATATCTGACAATTATATGCCTTGTGGTTGCTCTTCTTGGAGTATCTTTGTGGTGTTCTCTGTATTTCCTGGAGTTGAGTATTGACCTGCCTTGCTAGTTTGGAAAAATTTTCTTGAATAATATTCTGAAGAGTGTTTTCCAGCTTGGATTCATTCTCTTCATCACATTCAGGTACACCTATCAAACGTAGGTTGGGTCTCTTCCCATAGTCCCACATTTCTTGGAGACTTTGTTCATTCCTTTTTGTACTTTTTTCTCTAATCTTCGTTTCTCGTTTTATTTCATTGAGTTGTTCTTTGACTTCTGATATTCTTTCTTCTGCTTGGTCAATTTGGCTGTTGAAACTTGTGCATGCTTCACGAAGTTCTTGTGTTGTGTTTTTCAACTCCTTCAATTCATTCATATTCCTCTCTAATTTGTCCATTTTTGTTATCATTTCCTCAGTCTTTTTTTAAATCTTTTTTTAAGGTTTAGTTTTTTGCATTGATTTAGTACATGTTCTTTTAGCTCATTGAAGTTTCTCATTATCCACCTTCTGAAGTCTGATTCCGTCATTTAATCACACTCATTCTCCATCCAGCTTTGTTTCCTTGCTGGCGAGGAGTTTTCTTCCTTTGTAGGAGGTGAGGTGTTTTGGTTTCGGGTGTTTTCCTTTCTTTTGTGCTGGTTTCTTCCGGTATTTGTGGATTTATCCCCCTGTCTTCTTAGTAGTTACTGACTTTTCGATTGGGTCTCTGAGTGGACGCCCAGATTGTTGATGATGAAGTATTTCTGTTAGTTAGTTTTCCTTCTAACAGTCTAGCCCCTCTGCTGTACAAATGCTGAGGTCCACTCCAGGCCCTGCTTGCCTGGGATACAGCTGTAGAAGCTGCAGAACAGTGAGGAGTGTTACCAGTTTTGTCTTCTGCTATCTTTGTCCCGTAATGATGCCCGCCAAATATCAGTCTGATTAATCCTTTTTTGAGGTGACTTTTTGGGTATACAGGGGTCAGGGAGCTGCTTGACGAGATGGTCTGTACTTTATATCAGCTCCAGTGCTGAGCTGTGAGCTCTGTTGTTTATTCAGTGTTGTTTAGGTTGTGCGATTGTGTTTAGGTTGCTGCAGCAGAACTTATAAAACCTTCTTTTTTTTCCCTCAGATGCTCTGTCTCAGGGAGTTGGGGCTTCCTTCATGAGTATCCATTGCACTGTTTTGCTTAGCTCTGAGGCAGTGTAGTCACTATTTGCCTGCCTAGGCTCCGCTCTGCTGCCATGGGGCTCCACCTTACGACTGTGTGGCTCTGGCCTACTGTGTTGGGCTCCACCCTGTTGGCAGAGTCTCTCTGTTATGGCGGGTTGCCTCGGCAATGGCAGGTTGCTTCTAAGGTGGGCATGTACCTCAGTAGGGGTAGTATGCATCCATAGTGGCAGACGCTTCTCCCCCACCGAGCTGCACCATCCTGGATTCAGCTGCACCTGTAGCAAAACTCTCAACCCTGAGTGTTTTAAATCGCCATTTTGTTTGTCCCTGTGGGAATGGGACCCACCGAGCCCTATCTCCTGGATCCCTGCCTTATAGTCCCCTCTCTCTCTTTCTTTCTCTCTCTCTCTCTTTCTTTTTTTAACTTGAACGGTTGACCCTCTCACAGCTGCCCCAGTCGCCTGCTTACAGGGCACCAGGTCTGCATGATTTCTCATGCTGTGTCTCACTGCACTGGCTCAAATCACGCCTCCCAGGAATCTCCCGGTCTGGCTCATTGTCCAAGTCGTGCTCAATCAGATGGATATGTTAATCTGCCCTCCCAAATCTCAGACTGCTGGTTTAACAGGGCACATAGACCAGTTAGCTTTGTGCAGGTTGCCACTGCAACATGGTGCCAGCCAGCTGCGCAAGCCACGCTGGTTCCCCGCGTCTCCCCTGTACCTGGGAATTTTCCCATTCTGTGGGCAACAAAGGTCCGTCTGAAAATGCGGCTGGGACTCACCCTCTGCACTTTCACTGAGAGCTGCAATTCCGAGTTGTTCCTACCGTGCCATCTTCTATGTGATATCGACCTGCCTTATCTTGCTTAGCATGGATTTGCCTTGCCTTGCTTGCGTGAATTCTCTGTTCCCAAATTTTATCTGCCTTACCTTGCTTTGCCTGAATTTTTCTTGCCTGTATTTGCCTTGACTTGCCAGGAATTGCTTTGCATTGCCTTCCCTTGCCTGAATTTTCCCTGCCTGGATTAGCTTTTTTTTGACATGTCTTGCACTGGTTTGCTTTGCCTTTTCTTGCCTATCCTGGATTTGCATAAATTCGCCTTGCCTGGATTTCTCTTGTCTTTCCTTGCCTTGCCTGGATTTTCCTTATCTCCATTTCACTTGCCTTGCCTTGCCTTGCCTTGCCTTGTCTGGTCTGGATTTGCCTTGGGTAGATTGGTCGTGCCTTGCCTTGCCTTTCCTGAGTTTGCCTTGCCTCGATTTGCCTTGCCTTCCCTCGATTTGTTTTGCTTTGCATTGCCTTGCCTTGCCTGAATTCAAATTTCCTGGATTTTACCTGCCTTACCTTGCTTTGCCTGGATTTTTCTTGCCTGGCATCCAATTGCATTGCCTTGCCTTCCCTTGCCTGGATTTGCTTATTTTGCCATGGTTTGAATAGGTTTGCCTTGCCTTGGCTTGCCTGGATTTGCCTTGCCTAGATTTGCCTCACATTACCTGGATTTGCATTGCCTTAAATTGCCTTGCCTTGCTTTGCCTGGATTTGCCTTGCCTAAATTTTTTTTTTGCCTTAATTTGCCTTGACTTGCCTTATCTTGCATAAGTTTGCCTTGCCTGGATTTGCCTTGTCTTTCCTTGACTTGCCAGGATTTGCCTTGCCAAGGTTTGCATTGCCTTACATTGCCTTTCATGGATTTGCCTTGTTTTGATTTTCTCTGTTTTGCCTTGCCTTGACGGGAATTTCCTTGCCTGGATTTCCCTTGCCTTGCCTTGTTTTTTCTGAATTTTTCTTGCCTGGATTTGTCTTGTCTTCCCTTGCCTTACCTGGATTTGCCTTGCCTGGATTTGCCTTGCCTTGCCTCTCCTTGCCTGGCCTGGCCTGCATTTGCCTTGGTGGATTTTTCTTGCCTTGCCTTTTCTAAATTTGCCTAGCCTTGCCTCGATTTGCCTTGCCTTTTCTTGCCTGGCATTGCCTGGCCTGGATTTGACTTACCTCACCTTGTCTTGCCTGGATTTGCCTTGCCTTGCCTTCCCTTGCCTGAATTTTTCCTGCCTAGATTTGCTTTTTTCCCATGCCTTGCCTTGCCTTGCCTTGTCTTGTCTAGATTTGCCTTGCCTGGATTTGTCTTGCCTTTTCTTGCCTTGCCTTCCCTGGTCTAAATTTGCCTTGCCTTGCCGTGCCTTGCCAGGATTTGCTTTGCCTTGCCTTGTCTTTTCTGAATTTACCTTGTTGTGATTTGCCTTGCCTAGCCTGGATTTGCCTTTTCTTGATTTTCCTTGCCTTACGTTGCCTTGTTTTGATTTGGCCTTCCTTGCCTTGACTTGCCTGGGTTTGCCATGCCTGGTTTTGCTGTGTTTTTCCATGCCTTGCCTGGATTTTTCTGGCTTGGATTTGCCTTGCATTGCCTGAATTCACCTTTCCTGGATTTGACCTGCCTTGCTTTGCCTGGATTTGTTGTGACTTTACTTGAATTGTTTTGTCTTGCCTTCCTTTGCCTGAATTTGCCCTGCTTGGATTTGCTTTTTTTGCCATGTCGTGAATGGCTTTGCCTTGCCTTGATTTGCCTTTACATACATTGCCTTGCGCGGATTTCCCTTGCCTTAATTTTCCCTGCATTGCCTTGAGGTGCCTTGATGCGAAATTACTGGCTTTTCCGTGTTTTGCCTTGTCTTGCCAGGATTGGCCTTGCCTGGATTTCCCTTGCCTTGCCTTTTATTGCCTGAATTTGCCTTGCCTGGATTTGTCTTGTCCTGCCTTGCCTTTCCTGGATTTGCCTTGCCTCAATTTGCCTTGCATTGCCTTGCCTTGCCTTGCCTGGCCTGAATTTGACGTGGATGGATTTGTCTTGCCTTGCCTTTGCCTTGCCTGGATTTGCCTTGCCTCGAGTTGCCTTGCCTTGCCTCGAGTTGCCTTGCCTTGCCTCTATTTGCCTTGGCTTTTCTAGCCTGGCATTACCTGGCCTGGAGTTGCCTTGCCTGGATTTGACTTAACTTACCTTGCCTTGCTTTGATTTGCCCTGCCTTGCCTTCACGTGCCGTGATTTGACATGCCTGAATTTGCCGTGATTTGCCTTCCTTGCCTAAAATTGCCCTGCCTAAAATTGCCCTGCCTTGCCTTTTCTTTCCTGGAATCACCTTGCCTTACCTTGCCTTGCTGTGCCTAAAATTGACTTTCCTAAAATTGCCTTGAATTGCCTTGCCTTGCCTAGATTTGACTAAAATTTCTTTGCCTGGAATTGCCATGCATTGCGTTACCTTGCTTTGCCTGAATTTGCCTTTCTGGGAATGTCCTTACCTTGCCTTGCCTTTTCATGCCTTGTCTGGAATTTTCATATCTGGGATTAGTTTGCCTTGTTTTGCCTTCCATTGCCTTGCATTTCCTTGCCTGGAATTACCATGTCTTGCCTTCCCTGAAATAGCTTTTCATGAATTTCCTTGTCTTGCCTTTCCTTGAGTTGCCTTGCCTTGCCTTGAGTTGCCTTGCCTTGCCTTTCCTGGAATTTGCCTAGAATTGCCTTGCCTTGCATTGCCTTGCCTTTCCTTAACTGGAATTACCTTGCCTAGAATTGTCTTGCCTTGTATTAGCTGGAATTGCCTTGCCTGAATTGTCTTGCCTTGCCTTGCATTGCCTTGCCTTGCCTTGCCTTGCCTTGCATTTCCTTGCCTGGAATTTCCAGAAATTGCCTTGCCTGAAATTGTCCTGCCCAGGACTGCATTGCCTTGTCTTGCCTGAATTGCCTTGCTTGGAATTGTCTATCCTTGCCTTGTTTGGAATTGCCCTGCCTTTCTTTGTAACCAGAAATTTTCCTGCCTGGAATTGCCCTGTCTTTCCTTGCCTTTTCTGGAATTGCCTTGAATTGCCTTGCTGGCATTTGCCTTGATTGAAATTTCCATGCCTTCTTGGAACTTTTCTTGCCTTGCATTGTCTGCAATTGCCCTGCCTGGAATTGCCCTTCCTGAAATTGCCCTGACTTGTCTTGCCTTGCCTGAAATTGTCCTGTCTGGAATTACCCTGCCTTGCCTTTTCTTTCCTAGAATCCCATTGCCTTACCTTGCCTTGCTGTGCCTAAAATTGACTTGCCTTAAATTGCCTTGCATTGCCTTGCCTTGCCTAAAATTTCTTTGGTTGGAATTGCCTTGCATTGTGTTACCTTGCTTTAACTTAATTTGTCTTTCCGGAAATGTTCTCGCCTTGCCTTGTCTTTCATGCCTTGCTTGGAATTTCCTTACCTGGAATTATTTTGCCTTGCCTTGCCTTGAATTGCCTTGCCTGAAATAGCCTTGCCTTGCCTTGCCATTATTGGTATTTCCTTGCCCTTTGTTGTCTTGCCTTGCCTCATCTGAAATTTTCTTCTTTGGAATTGCCTTGCCTTGCCTTTCCTAAAATTACAGTGCCTCGGATTGTCTTTCCCTGCCTTCTCTTGCCTTAACTTTTCTGAAATTGCCTTTCCAACAATAGCCTTCCTAAAATTGACCTTCCTTGCATTTTTGGAGTTGTCTTGCCTGGAATTGCCTTTTTCTGCCTTGTCTTGTCTTCCCTTGCCTGCAATTTTCTTACCTGAAACAGTCATGCATAGAATTGCATTGTCTTGCCTTGCCTTCTTTTTCCTTGTCTTGCCTTGCCTTGTCTTGGTTGAAATTTGCTTACCCTTTGTGGTCTTGCCTTGCCTGGAATTGCCTTGCCTGAAATTGCCTTTCCTTTCCTTGACAGGAATTTTCTTCCTTGGAATTGCCTTGCCTTATTTTACCTGGAATTGCCTTGCCTGAAATTGCCTTTCCCTGCCTTCTCTTGCCTTAACTTTTCTGAAATTGCCTTTCCAACAATAGCCTTCCTAAAATTGACCTTCCTTGCATTTTTGGAGTTGTCTTGCCTGGAATTGCCTTTTTCTGCCTTGTCTTGTCTTCCCTTGCCTGCAATTTTCTTACCTGAAACAGTCATGCATAGAATTGCATTGTCTTGCCTTGCCTTCTTTTTCCTTGCCTTTCCTCGAATTGCCTTGCCTTGTCTTGATTGAATTTGCTTACCCTTTGTGGTCTTGCCTTGCCTGGAATTGCCTTGCCTGAAATTGCCTTTCCTTTCCTTGACAGGAATTTTCTTCCTTGGAATTGCCTTGCCTTATTTTACCTGGAATTGCCTTGCCTGAAATTGCCTTTCCTGCCTTCTCTTGCCTTAATTTTTGGAATTTCCTAACCGGCAATTGTCTAGCCTGGAGTTGCCTTGCCTTGCATTTCCTGGAGTTACATTCCGTGGAATTGCCTTGCCTTGCTTTATCTAAAATTTCCTTGCCTGAAATTGCCTTGCCTGGAGTTGTCTTGCCTTTCCTTACCTGGAATTCCTTCCATTGCCTTGCATTTTCTTGCCTGGAATTTCCTTCACTTGCCTTCCCTGAAATAGCTGCGCATGCAATTGCCTTGTCTTGCTTTGCCTTGACTGGAATTACATTGCCTTGCATTGCTTTGCTTTTTCTTTTCCTCGCCTGGAATTATCTTGCCTATAATTGCCTTGCCTTGCATTGCCTTGCCTTGCCTTAACTGGAATTACCTTGCCTGGAATTGTCTTGCCTTGCCTTAGCTGAAATTGCGTTGCCTGGAAACACCTTTCGTTGCCTTGTCTTGCCTTGGGTTGCCTGTAATTGCCTTTCTGGCTATTGCCTTGCCTGGAATTGCCTTGCATTGCATTGCCAGAAATTGTTTTGCCTGAAATTGCTTTGCCTGGAATTGCCTTGCCTAGAACTGCATGGCCTTGCGTTACATTGCCTTGCCTGGAATTGCCTTTTCTTTCCTTGCCTGGAATTGCCTTGTCTGGAATTGCCTTGCCTTGTCTTGTTTTGTCTTGCCTGGAATTGCCGTACCTTGCCTTGCCTGAAATCGCCTTGCCTGGAATTACTCTTTTTGCCTTGTCTTGTCTTGCCTTGACTTGCCTTGCTTGGAATTTCCCTGCCATGGTTGCCTGTAATTGCCTTTCCTGGAATTGGTGTGCCTTGCCTTGTTTTGTCTTGCCTTGAGTTCCGTTGCCTGGAATATTTTTGCCTTGCTGAAAATTTTCTTGCATTTTCTTTCTGTGTCTAGCTTGAGTTGTCCTGTCTGAATATCCTTGCTTGGCTTGCCTTTCCATACCTGAAATTGCCTTGCCTAGAATTGACTTGAATTTTCTTGTGTTGTCTGGAATTGCCCTGCCTGGAGTTGCCTTGTCTTGCCTTGCCTTTCCTGAAATTGCCTGGCATTGCCTTGCTGTGTCGTGCCTAAAATTAACTGTCCTGAAATTGCCTTGCATTGCCTTGCTTTGTCTAAATAAGACTTTCCTGTAATTGTTCCATATACATTTGCCCTGCCTTGACTGTAATTGCCTTGCTTAGATTTTCCCTGCCTTGCCTTGCCATGCTTTGTCTTTCTTTTCCTTTCCTTTCTTTTCTTTCCTTTCTTTACCTTACCTTTCCTTTCCTTTCCTTTTTTTCTTTCCTTTACTTTCATTATCTTTTCTTTCCTTTCCTTTCCGTTCTTTTATTTTTCTTTTCCTTTTCTTTCCTTTCTTGGTTTTGCCTTGCCTTGTCTTGCCTTGCTGTGCCATGCCTTGCCTTGCCTTGCCCTGTTTTGCCTTACTTTCCCTTGCCTTGCCTTCCCTGGATTTTTTTTTTGCTTGGAATTGCATTGCATTGCATTGCCTTGCCTTGTCTGAAATTTCTTGAACTTGAACTTTTTGCCTTGCCTTGCCTTTCCTTGGCTTGCTTGGAATTTTCTTAAATGAATTATTTTGCCTCTCTTGCCTTGCATTGTCTGGAATTGCCTTGCCTGGAATATCCTTGTTTGCCTTGCCTTGATTGGAATGGCCTTGACCTGAGTTGTCTTGCCTTGCCTGGAATTGCCTTTCCTTGCCTTGTCTGGATTTGCCATCCCTGGAATTGCCTTGCCTTGACTTACCTGGAATTGCCTTGCCTGAGATTGCCTTTCCCTGCCTTCTGTTGCCTTAATTTTCCTGGAATTGCCTTTCCAGAAATTGCCTTCCTGGAATTGTTCTGCCTTGCATTTCCTGGAGTTGCCTTGCCTAGAATTTTTTTTTCTTTTTGTCTTGCCTTGTCTTGCTTGGAATTGCCTTTTCTGCAATAGTCATGCATAAAATTCCATTGCCTTGCCTTCCCTTGCCTTGCCTTTCCTGGAATTGTCTTGACTGGCATTGCCTTGTCTTGTCTTGCTTTTCCTGGAATTGTATTTTTCTTATCTAAAATTGCCTTACCTGGAATTGCCTTGCATTGCCTTGCATTTCTTTGCCTGGAATTGCCCTGCCGTGCCTTCTCTGGAATAGCTTTGCATGGAATTGCCTTGTCTTACCTTGCCTTGACTGGAATTGCCTTGCTTCGATTTGCCTTGCCTTGCCTAAAATTTCCTTGCTTGGAATTGCCTTGCATTGCCTGAAGTTGCCTTTTCTGAAATTGCTTTGCCTTGCCTTGACTGTAATTACCTTGCTTCGAATTGCCTTGCCTTGCCTTTTCTCCCTGGAAATACCATTTTAGAATTTTCTTGCCTTGCCTTGCCTGCCTTGACTGAAATTTCCTTGCCTGGAATTGTTTTGCCTTGCCTTAGCTGAAATTATGTTGCCTAAAAATACCTTTCCCTTCTTTGTCTTGCCTTGCCTTGCCTGGAATTGCATTTCTGGGAGTTTCCTTGCCTGGCATTTTTTTGCCTTGCATTACCAGAAACTGCATTTTCTGAAATTGCCTTTCCTTGCATTGCCTTGTTTTGCCTTTAATTGCCTTGCCTCGAATTGCCTTTCCTTGCCTTGCCTGGAAATACCTTGTCTGAAATAGCCTTGCCTTGTCTTGCCTGAAATTGCCTTGATTGGAATTTCCATGCCTTCTTGGAAATTTTCTTGCCTTGCCTTGTCTGAAACTGCATGCCTGGAATTGCCCTGCCTGAAATTGCCCTGCCTTGCCTTGCCTGAAATTGCCCTGTCTGAAATTGCCCTGCCTTGCCTTTTTTCCTGGAATCTCCTTGCCTTACGTTGCCTTGCCGTGCCTAAAATTGACTTTTCTGACATTGACTTGCCTTGCCTTGCCTGAATTTGCCTTTCTGGGAATGTCTTTGCCTTGCCTTACCTTTCCATGCCTTGCTTGGGATTTTCTTACATAAAATTATTTTGCCTTGCCTTGCCTTGCCTTACCTAAAATTGCCTTGCCTGGAATAGCCTTCCTTGCCTTGCCTTGATTGAAATTTTCTTGCCCTTTGTTGTCTTGCCTTGCCTTGCCTTGCCTGAAATTGCCTTGTCTTTCCTCGTCTGAAATTTCTTTCTTGGCATTACCTTGCCTTGTTCTATTTGGAATGCCTTGCCTGGATTGCATTTCCCTGCCTTCTCTTCCTTAATTTTTCTGGATTTGCCTTTCTGGCTATTGCCTTCCTGAAATTTCCCTGCCTTGCATTTTCTGGAGTTGCCTTGCCTGGAATTGCCTTTTTCTGCCTTGTCTTGCCTTGCCTTGCCTGAATTTTCTTTCCTGCAATAGTCATGCATAGAATTGCATTGCCTTGCCTTGCTTTTTCTTACCTTGCCTTTCTGGAATTGCCTTGCCTTGCCTTATCTTGATTAAAATTTTCTTGTCCTTTGTTGTCTTGCCTTGCCTGAAATTGCCTTCCTGAAATTGCCTTGCCTTGCCTTGTCTGGATTTTTTTTCCTTGGAATTGCCTTGCTTTACCTTACCTGGAATTTCCTTGCCTGGGATTGCCTTTCCCTGTTTTCTCTTGCCTTAATTTTCCTGGATTTTCCTAACCAGCAATTGCATATCCTGGAGTTGCCTTGCCTTGCATTTCTTGGAGTTGCATTCCGTGGAATTGCCTTGCCTTGCCTTACCTAAAATTGCCTTTCCTGGAATTGCCTTGCCTGAGTTGTCTTGCCTTGCCTTACCTGAAATTTCCTTCCATTGCCTTGCATTTCCTTACCTGGAATTGCCTTCCCTTGCCTTCCTGAAATAACTTTGCGTGGAATTGCTTTGTCTTGTTTTGCCTTGACTGAAATTGCCTTGCCCTGCGTTGCCTTGCCTTGCCTTTTCTCACCTGGAATTGCCTTGCCTTGCGTTGCCTTGCCTTAACTGGAATTACCTTGCCTGGAATTGTCTTTTCTTGCCTTAGCTGAAATTGCGTTGCCTGGAAAAACCTTTCGCTGTTTTGTCTTGCCTTGGGTTGCCTGGAATTGCCTTTCTGGCAATTGCCTTGCATTGCATTGCCAGAAATTGCCTTGCCTGAAATTGCCTAGCCTGGAATTACCTTGCATAGAACTGCATTGCTTTGCCTTACCTTGCCTTGCTAGAAATTGCCTTTCCTTGTTTTGCCTGGAATTGCCTTGTCTGGAATTCCCTTCCTTGTCTTGTTTTGCCTTGCCTGGAATTGCCTTGCCTTGCCTTGCCTGAAATCACCTTGCCTGAATTACCCTTTTTTGCCTTGCCTTGTCTTGCCTCGAGTTGCCTTGCTTGAAATTTCCTGCCTTGTTTTGCCTTTCCTGGAATTGGCGTGCCTTGCCTTGTTTTGCCTTGCCTTGAGTTCCATTGCCTGGAATATTTTTGCCTTGCTGGTAATTTTCTTGCATTGTCTTTTTTGACCAGCCTGGATTTGTCCTGTTTGGAATTGCCTTGCTTTGGATTGCTTTGTCTTGTTTTTCTTTTTTAGTAATTGCGTTAAATTTTCTGGTCTTGTTTGGAATTGCCTTTCCTGAATTTCTTTCCTTTCCTTGCCTTGCCTTGCCTGAATTACTTAGTCTGGGATTGGTTTGTCTTGCCTTGTCTGGAGTTGCCTTGCCTGAAATTGCCTTGCCTTGCTTTGCCTGGATTTGACTTTCCTCTTATTGCCCTTCCTTGTAATATGTGGAATTGCCCTGTCTGAAATTTTCTTGTTTTAACTTGCCTTTTCTTGCCTGGAATTTACTTGCCTAAAATTGTCTTGACTTTCCTTGCGTTGTCTGAAATTTCCCTGCCTGAAATTGCCCTGCCTTGACTTGCCTTGCCAGAAATTGCCATACCTGTAATTTACCTGTTTTGCCTTGTCTTTCCTGGAATTGCCTTGCGTTGCCTTGCCTTGTCGTGCCTAAAATTGACTTTCCTGAAATTGCCTTGCATTGCCTTGCCTTGTCTAAAGAGACTTGCCTGGAATTGCCTTGACTGGAATTGCCTTTCCTTGCCTTGCCTGAATTGCCTTGCCTTTCTTTCCCTTTTCTTTCTTTCATTTTCTTATCTTCTTTCGTTTCCTTTCCTTATCTTCTTTCCTTTCTTTTTTTTCTCTTTTCTTTCCTTTCCTTTCCTTCTTTCCTTTTGTTTTGTATTGCATTGCCTTGCCTGGAATTTCTTTGCTTGTAATTGTGGTGCATTGCCTTGCCTAAAATTGCTTGGCCTGCAATGTCTTTTCCTTGCCTTGCCTGAAATTTTCTTACTTGGAATTCTTTTTGCTTGCCTTACTTTTCATTGCCTCGAATTACCTTGCCCAGAATAGACTTGTTTTGCTTTGCCTTGATTGGAATTGCCTTGATTTGAGTTTTATTGCCTTGCCTGGAATTTTTTTGCTTTGAATTGTGGTGCATTGAATTGCATTGCCTTGCCTGAAATTGCTTGGCCTGGAATATCTTTTCCTTGCCTTGCCTTGACTGAAATTTCCTTGCCTGAAATATTTTGCCTTGCCTTTCATTGCCTGAAACTTGCCCAGAATAGACTTGTTTTGCTTTGCCTTGATTGGAATTGCCCTGCTTTGAGTTTTATTGCCTTGCCTGAAATTGTCTTGCCTTGCCTTGTCTGGAGTTGACATTCCTGGAATTGCCTTGCCTTGTCTTACCTTAAATTGCCTTGCCTAGGATTGACTTTCCCTGCCTTTTCTTGCCTTGATTTTTATGGAATTGCCTTTCTGGAAATAGCCTTGCCTGGAATTGCCCTGCCTTGCATTTCCTGGAGTTGCCTTGCTGAATTGCCTTTCTCTGCCTTGTCTTGCCTGGAATTTCCTTTTCTGCAATTTTCTTGCATAGAATTGCATTGCCTTGCCTTGTTTTCCCTTGTGTTTTGTCTGGAATTGCCTTGTCTGGCATTGACTTGTCTTGCCTTGCCTTGCCTAGAATCGCCTTGCCTGGAATTGTCTTGTTTTGCCTTACCTGAAATTGCCTTGCCTGTAATTGCCTTGCATTGCCTTGCTTTTCCTTGCCTGGAATTCCCTGTTTTGCCTTCCTGGAATAGCCTTGCATGGAGTTGCCTTGTCTTACCTTGCCTTGACTGGAGTTGCCTTGCTTCAATTTGCCTTGCCTTGCCTTTCATTGCCTGAAATAGCCTTTTTTTGAATTGCCTTGCCTTGCATTGCCTTGCCTTGACTGGAATTGCCTTGCCTGGAAATATTTTGCCTTGTTTCAACTAAAATTGCATTACCTGGAATACTTTTCCCTGCCTTGTCTTGCCTTGGTTGCCTGGAATTGCCTTCCAGCAATTTTCTTGCCTGAATTGCCTTACCTTGCATTTCCAGGAATGCCTTGACTGAAATTTCCTTGCTTTGCATTGTCTTGTTTTGCCTAATTGCCATGCCTAGAATTGTATTGCTGTGCCTTATTTTCCTTGCCTGAATTCCTTGCCTCGAATTGCCTTTCCTTGCCTTGCCTGGAAATACTTTGTTTGGAATTGCCCTGCCTTGCCTTGCGTGAAATTGCCTTGCTGGAATTTCCATTCCTTGTTGAAATTTTCTTGCATTGTTTTGTTTTGCCTTGTCTTGAATTACCCTGCCTGAAATTGCCCTGCCTTGCCTTGCCTTTCCTGAAATTTCTCTGCCTGGAATTGTCCTGCATTGCCTTTTCTTTGCTGGAATGGCCTTGCCTTGCCTTGCCTTGCCGTGCCTATAATTGACTTTTCTGAAATTTTCTTGCATTGCCTTGCCTTGCCTAAAAGAGCCTTGCCTGGAATTGCCCTACATATTCTTGCCCTGCCTTGCCTGGAATTGTCTTGCTTAGAATTGTCCTTTTTTGCCTTGCCTTGCTTTTTCTCTTTTTCCCTTGCCTTGCCTGAAATTTTCTTGCTTGAATTGCCTTGCATTGCCTTGCATTGCCTGAAATTGTTTTTCCTGGAATGTTCTTTCCTTGCCTTGCCTGAAATTTTTTATTTGAATTATTTTGCCTTGCCTTGCCTTGCCTTGCATTGCCTGGAATTGCCTTGCCTGAAATAGTTTTGCCTTGATTGAAATTTTTGCCCTTCATTATCTTGCCTTGCCTGAATTGCCTTGCCTGAAATTGCCTTGCTTTGCATTGTCTGAATTGCCTTCCTTGCCTGAATTGCCTTGCCTTGTCTTACCTGGAATTACCTTGCCTGGGATTGCCTTTCCCTGCCTTCTCTTGCCTTCATTTTACTGGAATTGCCTTCCTGAAATTGCCTAGCCTGGAATTGTCTTGCCTTGCATTTCCTGGAGTTGCATTCCATGGAATTGCCTTGCATCACCTTGCCTAAAATTGTCTTGCCTGGAATTGCCTTGCCTGGAGTTGTCCTGCCTTCCCTTACCTGGAATTGCCTTCCATTTTATTGCATTTCCTTGCCTGAAATTGCCTTCCCTTGCCATCCCTGGAATAGCATTACTTGAAATCGCCTTGTCTTGCCTTGCCTTGACTGGAATTGCCTTCCTTCAAATTGCCTTGCCTTTTCTTTTGTCACCTGAATTGCCTTCCTTCAAATTGCCTTGCCTTGAATTGCCTTGCCTAAAATTGTCTTGCCTGAAATTGTCTTGCCTTGCCTTGCCTGAAATTGCCTTGCATTGCCTGAAATTGCCTTGTCTTGCCTTGTTTTTCCTTGCCTTGAATTGCCTTGCCTGCCTTGCCTTGCCTGGAATTGCCTTGCCTGGAATTGCCAGAAATTGCCTTGCCTGAAATTGCCTTGCCTGTAATTGCATTGCCTTGCTTTACCTTGCCTTGCCTGGAATTGCCTTGCTTGGAATTGCCTTGCCTTGCCTTTCCTTGCCTTGCCTGTAATTGCATTTCCTTGCCTGGAATTGTCTTGCCTTGTTTTTCCTTGCCTTGTCTTGCCTTGTTTTGCCTTGCCTGAAATTGCCTTGCCTAGAACTCCATTGCCTTGTTTTTCCTTGCCTTGCCTTGTGTTACCTCTAATTGCCTTTCTTGGAATTTCCCTGCCTTGGTTACCTGTAATTCCCTTGCCTGGAATTGGCATGTCTTGCCTTGTCTTGTCTTGCCTTGCTTTGCCTTGCCTGAATTGCCTTGCCTTGCCTGGAATTGTCTTGCCTGAAATTTTCTTATTTGCCTAGCCTGGATTTACCCTGTCTGGAATTGCCTTGCTTTGTCTTGCCTTGCTTTGGCTTTCCTTGCTTTGTCTGGAATTGCCTTGCGTACAATTGTCTTGCCTTGCTTTGCATTGTCTGAAATTGCCATGCCTTGAATAGTCTTGCCTGAATTGCCTTGCCTTGCCAGAAATTGCCTTGCCTGTAATTGCCTTGCCTGGAATTGTCCTTGCCTTGACTGGAATTGCCTTGCCTTGCTTGCCTGAAATTGCCTTGCCTTGCCTTGCTATAATTGTCTTGCCTGAAATTTTCTTGCATTGCCTGGAATTGCCTTGCCTTGCCTTGCCTTGCATTGCCTTGCCTTGCCTTGCCTTGCCTTGCCTTGCCTTGTCTTGCCTTCCCTTGTCTTGTCTTGCCTATAATTGCCTTGAATTTTCTGGCCTTGACTGGAATTGCCTTTTATGAAATTTCCTTGCCTTGTCTTGCCTTTCTTGAAATTACCTATTCTGGGATTGACTTGCCTTGCCTGGAATTGCCTTGCCTTGCCTTACCTGGATTTGGCTTTCCTGGAATTTTCCCTCCTTACCATACATGGAATTGCCTTGCCTGGAATTTTCTTGTCTTGCCTTGCCTTACCTGGAATTGCCTTTTCTGCAATTGCCAATCCTGTAATTGCCTTGCCTTGTTTTGCCTTGCCTTGCCTTGTTGGTATTTGCCTTGCCTTGTCTTGTCGTGCCTGTAACTGCCTTGTCTTACCTGGTCTTGCCTTGCCTTGCCTTGCTATAATTGTCTTGCCTGTAATTG
>CM038400.1:116495195-116505529 GCA_021498475.1 Saguinus midas | reverse complement strand
GGAATTGCATGCTGTAAGGAAAACCCTCTGCTTCTAAAACCAAAACGGAGCTACCTAACAGAACGGTCTTCAAAGTGTGCATTCAACGTACAGAGTTAAACTCCTGTGTTGAAGGGGAAGTCTTGAAACGCTTTCTGTGGAGAGATCTCAAAACAGGCATTTCCAGCACTATACCCGCAGATAATGAAATAGCAGTAAAACTCTGCCTAAAACACAGAAGAAACGTATCCTTCAATGTGCTCTGCTGTGCGTTTGTTCAGCTAAGTGAGTGAAATCTCCCGTTAGAATCTGGAGTTAGAAACACGTTTCTGAAAAGAGCTGCATTTGGACATTTCTCAGTGAATGGGAGTATATGCTGGAAGGCGAACTCTCTGCTTGTAAAACCAAAACAGAGCTACGCAACAGAACGGTCTTTAATGTGTGCATTCATCTTACAGAATTAAACTCGTGTGTTGAAGGGAAAGTCTGGAAACCCTTTCTGTAGAGTGATCTCAAAACAGGTATTTCCAGCACAATTCCCGCAGATAACGAAATAGCAGTAAAACTCTGCCTAAAACACAGAAGAAACGTATCCTTCAATCTGCTCTGCTGTGCGTTTGTTCAGCTAAGTGAGTTAAATCTCCCGTTAGAATCTGGAGTTAGAAACACGTTTCTGGGAAGAGCTGCGTTTGGACATTTCTCAGTGAATGGGAGTATATGCTGTAAGGAGAACTCTGTTTCTAAAACCAAAAGCAGCTACCTAACAGAACGGTCTTCAATGTGCATTCAACTTACAGTTAAACTCCGTGTGTTGAAGGGGAAGTCTGGAAACGCTTTCTGTGGAGAGATCTCAAAACAGGCATTTCCAGCACTATTCCCGCATATAACGAAATAGCAGTAAAACTCTGCCTAAAACACAGAAGAAACGTATCCTTCAATCTGCTCTGCTGTGCGTTTGTTCAGCTAAGTGAGTGAAATCTCCGTTAGAATCTGGAGTTAGAAACACGTTTCTGGGAAGAGCTGCGTTTGGACATTTCTCAGTGAATGGGAGTATATGCTGTAAAGAGAACTCTCTGCTTCTAAAACCAAAACGGAGCTACCTAACAGAACGGTCTTCAATGTGTGCATTCAACTTACAGAGTTAAACTCCTGTGTTGAAGGGGAAGTCTGGAAACGCTTTCTGTGGAGAGATCTCAAAACAGGCATTTCCAGCACTATTCCGCATATAACGAAATAGCAGTAAAACTCTGCCTAAAACACAGAAGAAACGTATCCTTCAATCTGCTCTGCTGTGCGTTTGTTCAGCTAAGTGAGTGAAATCTCCTGTTAGAATCTGGAGTTAGAAACACGTTTCTGGGAAGAGCTGCGTTTGGACATTTCTCAGTGAATGGGAGTATATGCTGTAAGGAGAACTCTCTGCTTCTAAAACCAAAACGGAGCTACCTAACAGAACGGTCTTCAATGTGTGCATTCAACACAGAGTTAAACTCGTGTGTTGAAGGGGAAGTCTGGAAACGCTTTCTGTGAGAGATCTCAAAACAGGCATTTCCAGCACTATTCCCGCATATAATGAAATAGCAGTAAAACTCTGCCTAAAACACAGAAGAAACGTATCCTTCAATCTGCTCTGCTGTGCGTTTGTTCAGCTAAGTGAGTGAAATCTCCGTTAGAATCTGGAGTTAGAAACACGTTTCTGAAAAGAGCTGCGTTTGGACATTTCTCAGTGAATTGGAGTACATGCTGTAAGGAGAACCCTCTGCTTCTAAAACCAAAACGGAGCTACCTAACAGAATGGTCTTCAATGTGTGCATTCAACTTACAGAGTTAAACTCGTGTGTTGAAGGGGAAGTCTGGAAACGCTTTCTGTGGAGAGATCTCAAAACAGGCATTTCCAGCACTATTCCCGCATATAACGAAATAGCAGTAAAACTGCCTAAAACACAGAAGAAAGTATCCTTCAATCTGCTCTGTTGTGCCTTTCTTCAGCTAAGTGAGTGAAATCTCCCATTAGAATCTGGAGTTAGAAACACGTTTCTGGGAAGCGCTGCGTTTGGACATTTCTCAGTGAATGTGATTATATGCTGTAAGGAGAACTCTCTGCTTCTAAAACCAAAACGGAGCTACCTAACAGAACGGTCTTCAATGTGTGCATTCAACTTACAGAGTTAAACTCCTGTGTTGAAGGGGAAATCTGGAAACGCTTTCTGTGGAGAGATCTCAAAACAGGCATTTCCAGCACTATTCCCGCATATAACGAAATAGCAGTAAAACTCTGCCTAAAACACAGAAGAAACGTATCCTTCAATCTGCTCTGCTGTGCGTTTGTTCAGCTAAGTGAGTGAAATCTCCCGTTAGAATCTGGAGTTAGAAACACGTTTCTGGGAAGAGCTGCGTTTGGACATTTCTCAGTGAAATAGAGTGTATGCTGTAAGGAGAACTCTCTGCTTCTAAAACCAAAACATACCCACCTAATCGAACGGTCTTCAATATGTGCATAAAACTTACAGAGTTAAACTCGTGTGTTGAAGGGGAAGTCTGGAAACGCTTTCTGTGGAGAGATCTCAAAACAGGCATTTCCAGCACTATTCCCGCATATAACGAAATAGCAGTAAAACTCTGCCTAAAACACAGAAGAAACGTATCCTTCAATCTGCTCTGCTGTGCGTTTGTTCAGCTAAGTGAGTAAAATCTCTCGTTACAATCTGGAGTTAGAAACACGTTTCTGAGAAGAGCTGCGTTTGGACATTTCTCAGTGAATTGCAGTATATGCTGTAAGAGGAACCCTCTGCTTCTAAAACCAAATCGGAGCAACCTAACAGAACGGTCTTCAATGTGTGCATTCAACTTACAGAGTTAAACTCGTGTGTTGAAGGGGAATTCTGGTAACGCTTTCTGTGGAGAGATCTCAAAACAGGCATTTCCAGCACTCTTTCCGCATATAAGGAAATAGCAATAAAACTCTGCCAAAAACACAGAAGAAACGTATCCTTCAATCTGCTCTGCTGTGCATTTGTTCAGCTAAGTGAGTGAAATCTCTCGTTAGAATCTGGAGTTAGAAACACGTTTCTGGGAAGAGCTGCGTTTGGACATTTCTCAGTGAATTTGAGTGTATGCTGTAAGGAGAACTCTCTGCTTCTAAAACCAAAACGGAGCTACCTAACAGAACGGTCTTCAATGTGTGCATTCAACTTACAGAGTTAAACTCGTGTGTTGAAGGGAAGTCTGGAAACGCTTTCTGTGGAGAGATCTCAAAACAGGCATTTCCAGCACTATTCCCGCATATAACGAAATACCAGTAAAACTCTGCCTAAAACACAGAAGAAACGTATCCTTCAATCTGCTCTGCTGTGCGTTTGTTCAGCTAAGTGAGTGAAATCTCCCGTTAGAATCTGGAGTTAGAAACACGTTTCTGTGAAGAGCTGCGTTTAAACTTTTCTCAGTGAATTTGAGTGTATGCTGTAAAAAGAACTCTCTGCATCTAAATCCAAAACGGAGCTACCTAGCAGAACGGTCTTCAATGTGTGCATTCAACTTACAGAGTTAAACTCGTGTGTTGAATGGGAAGTCTGGAAACGCTTTCTGTGGAGAGATCTCAAAACAGGCATTTCCAGCACTATTTTTGCATATAAAAAAAATAGCAGTAAAACTCTTCCTAAAACACAGAAGAAACATATCCTTCAATATGCTCTGCTGTGCATTTGTTCAGCTAAGTGAGTGAAATCTCCCGTTAGAATCTGGAGTTAGAAACACGTTTCTGGGAAGAGCTGCGTTTGGACATTTCTCAGTGAAATAGAGTGTATGCTGTAAGGAGAACTCTCTGCTTCTAAAACCAAAACATACCCACCTAATCGAACGGTCTTCAATATGTGCATAAAACTTACAGAGTTTAACTCGTGTGTTGAAGGGGTAGTCTGGAAACGCTTTCTGTGGAGAGATCACAAAACAGGCATTTCCGGCACTATTCCCGCATATAACGAAATAGCAGTAAAACTCTGCCTAAAACACAGAAGAAACGTATCCTTCAATCTGCTCTGCTGTGTGTTTGTTCAGCTAAGGGAGTGAAATCTCCGTTAGAATCTGGAGTTAGAAACACGTTTCTGGAAGAGCTATTTGGACATTTCTCAGTGAATAGAGTGTATGCTGTAAGGAGAACTCTGCTTCTAAAACCAAAACATACCCTACCTAACAGAACGGTCTTCAATATGTGCATTCAACTTACAGAGTTAAACCTGTGTGTTGAAGGGAAGTCTGGAAACGCTTTCTGTGGAGAGATCTCAAAACAGGCATTTCCAGCACTATTCCATATATAACGAAATAGCAGTAAAACTCGCCTAAAACACAGAAGAAACGTATCCTTCAATCTGCTCTGCTGTGCGCTTTGTTCAGCTAAGTGAGTAAAATCTCCGTAAATCTGGAGTTAGAAACACGCTTCTGAGAAGAGCTGCGTTGGACATTTCTCAGTGAATTGAGTATATGCTGTAAGAGAACTCTGCTTCTAAAACCAAAACGAGCAACCTAACAGAACGGTCTTCAATGTGTGCATTCAACTTACAGAGTTAAACTCGTGTGTTGAAGGGAAGTCTGAAACGCTTTCTGGAGAGATCTCAAAACAGGCATTTCCAGCACTATTCCGCATATAAGAAATAGCAGTAAAACTCTGCCTAAAACACAGAAGAAACGATCCTTCAATCTGCTCTGCTGTGCATTTGTTCAGCTAAGTGAGTGAAATCGTTAGATCTGGAGTTAGAAACACAGAACTCTCTGCTTCTAAAACCAAAACGGAGCTACCTAACAGAACGGTCTTCAATGTGTGCATTCAACTTACAGAGTTAAACTCGTGTGTTGAAAGGGAAGTCTGGAAACGCTTTCTGTGGAGAGATCTCAAAACAGGCATTTCCAGCACTATTTTTGCATATAACGAAATAGCAGTAAAACTCTTCCTAAAACACAGAAGAAACGTATCCTTCAATCTGCTCTGCTGTGCGTTTGTTTAGCTAAGTGAGTGAAATCTCCGTTAGAATCTGGAGTTAGAAACACGCTTTCTGGGAAGAGCTGCGCTTGGACATTTCTCAGTGAAATAGAGTGTATGCTGTAAGGAGAACTCTCTGCTTCTAAAACCAAACGGACCCACCTAACAGAACGGTCTTCAATATGTGCATTCAACTTACAGAGTTAAACTCGTGTGTTGAAGGGAAAGTCTGGAAACGCTTTCTGTGGAGAGATCACAAAACAGGCATTTCCAGCACTATTCGCATATAACGAAATAGCAGTAAAACTCTGCCTAAAACACAGAAGAAACGTATCCTTCAATCTGCTCTGCTGTGCGTTTGTTCAGCTAAGTGAGTGAAATCTCCCCTTAGAATCTGCAGTTAGAAACACGTTTCTGGGAAGAGCTGCGTTTGGACATTTCTCAGTGAATTTGAGTGTAGGCTGAAAGGAGAACACTCTGCTTCTAAAACCAAAAGGGAGCTACCTAACAGAGCGGTCTTCAATGTGTGCATTCAACTTACAGAGTTAAACTCGTGTGTTGAAGGGGAAGTCTGGAAACGCTTTCTGTGGAGAGATCTCAAAACAGGCATTTCCAGCACTATTCCCGCATATAACGAAATAGCAGTAAAAGTCTTTCTAAAACACAGAAGAAACGTATTTTTCAATCTGCTCTGCTGTGCGTTTGTTCAGCTAAGTGAGTGAAATCTCCCGTTAGAATCTGGAGTTAGAAACACATTTCTGTGAAGAGCTGCGTTTAAACATTTCTCAGTGAATTTGAGTGTATGCTTTAAGGAGAACTCTCTGCATCTAAATCCAAAACGGAGCTACCTAGCAGAACGGTCTTCAATGTGTGCATTCAACTTACAGAGTTAAACTTGTGATATAGCTGGCCTAGAGTTAGAACCTGTACAATGTCATTTTATAAAGAACAAAACTGTTTCCATTCTCCTCACAGTGACTGCTAACCTTGGTTTCTGTAAACTAATTTACTTTGCAAAAAGGTAAAAACTGCATACTTCCCCTTATCTGTGACTGCCAGAATTGCTGGCCTTTAATCACCAGGAATAACTAGAGTAAATACCCTCGGACAATTCCATTCTGGCACCAAGTAACTCCTACCCAGATAGGTGCAAGCAAATGGTTATCTCAAGTTCTGTAAATCTCTTAAAGTGTCAAGCACACCCCTAGTCATCTGGATGTCTGGAAACCATCACCCTTCTCTCTACCCTAGAGGTGATTTACAGCCCACCGAAATCTCTGAACACTTCCATCTCTTCTCTGCCCTCACCCCAACTCCAAAAGCTCTCAAGGTGGGTTAGTGGGTATAAAAAGGTCTTGCCTCTCTTCTTCGGGGCCACGGGTTGGAGAGACGTGAGTCCTCCGTGGTCGCCGCAATAAACCCTGCAATTTGGCATACTTTTGTCTTGGTGTTGATTTTCTGTGCTCGGTTCGATACAACATTTTGAAGTTCCACCGAGATCTTTTATTTTCAGCACCAGACAAAGCCATTTCAGACCTCGCCAGGCGGCCGCCTCCCTCCTCGGGAGCCTCTAGGGAGGCGCCCCTGAGCTGTCTCAGGGCCCTGGAGTGCCACTGCGGAAGAGCGCCCACCGGCCGACGCTCACCCAAAATTCTTCAGGGTCCTAAAAGCCTCCGGAGGTAGGTTTGGTTTGGAATCTGGGAACTAGTTCAAGGGAAAAAGGCCTGTGTCGGGGACTGACGAGTCACTGCAACTTGACCTGGCAAGCCTCACCGAGACGCCGCTGAGGCTTCTGGTGGTTGGTATAGTGGATGCCAGCATTCTGCGGCTGTCATAGTGGGTGGCAGCCTTCTGGTAACTGGCATAGTGGATGCCAGCGTTGGGTGCTGGCATAGTAGGTGGCAGCCTTCTGGTAGCTGGCATAGTGGATGCCAGCATTCGGGTGGCATAGTAGGTGGCAGCCTTCTGGTAGCTGGCACAGTGGATGCCAGCGTTCGGGTAGCTGGCATAGTGGATGCCAGCGCTCGGGTGGCTGGCATAGTGGGTGGCAGCCTCTGGTAGCTGGCATAGTGACGCCAGCTCGATTGTTTCTCTCGTAGCCTCTGTGTGAGTGAGAGAGTGTGTGTGTATTTATGTAGTCCCACGGCTGAAAGCCACGGGCTTGAGTGGGCCTCCACCCGCGGTTCCACGGGAGTGTCATGAGGCATAACGGTGATTCACCTCAGAGCTGTCCTACTCGGACTTCCATCCTGAGGTGACCAGGCCCGGGGTTATACGGCACACCTTAGCCAAGACGACACTGAAAGACCCTTCGGGGCGTGGCCGGGCAGGCAACTGAGTGGTCTCCTCTGGGAGGCTCCCATCCTTGTTCGTCACTCTTTATGTGGTCCTGTCTCGCCTGTAGATTTGTTAGTTTTATTAGACTCCTGCTAGCAGACATACACTGGTTCAGACCATCTTCCCTTGAGGTAGGAGATATTTTACAGTGGTTGACGAACCACTGGATGCAGGAACTTTCATTGATTATACCCCGGCAGAAATTACTCTCTTCTTCTTTCTCATGTTTTTCTTCTATCACTGAGGCCTCATTCTGTCTTTTTCCGCCATGTGGCAAATAGTCTTAACTAGAGTTGTTTTAATCTTCCTTGTTATGATTATTGTGGCCTGTAAATTCTCCCAGCCACCTCCACCAGGAAAGGAATATTTTGCCCGTGCTGGGTCTAAGTCCATGTTGGGAAGGCAGTTGCCTTCGGCACCTCAGAAATACTTGCTTTGAGTTTGTAGGAAACAAAGTCCTAGATCAGGGTCTATGAGTGCTTTTGCCAGCTAAAATGGAAAACTAGTGACTGCCTCTTCTGTCAGAAAAGTGTCCCGTGTTATGGGCAGTGCCCAGTAGTATCACAGGAGGCCCTACTAAAACCTGCTTTTGAGAGGGCAAAATTTGAATTAGAGACTTTCCAAAATTGGCTATACCACCACAGAAAGAGAAAGACACAAGTAGTAAGCAAAAGTGCGGAGGAAAGGAAATAAGGAAAGAGAGAGGAGAGAGGAAATAGCCAAAGACAAAGTAGAGAGGAGAGAGAAAAGCAAGAGAGAGGAGAGAGGAAATAGTGAAAGAGAAAGTAGAGAGAGGAGAGAAAAGCAAGAGAGAGAGAGAGTAAGTGAGAAGAGAAAGAAATAGAGAGAAGAGACAAAAAATAAAATAAAAAGAGAGACAGGAATTAAATGCTTTTCAGGGTCCCTGTGTCAAGGTGACCAAAAGCTGGGGGCGGGAACCCGCAGCCGCCCAGCCTTGGAGCTCAGTTTTAAACTGACACAAAAGCATTTTTTCTCCTCTCTGCCGGCTGCCGCCCACCCGGCTTTCAGGCAGGCCACACTGCCTCAGAGTGTAGCATTTACATCTAAAACTGGCTTTAAGAACAGCTCTCTAACTTTTGTAGTGCAAATTATTTATTAGCACAGTAATTAAGGTAGGGAGGGGAGCAGGCAGCAAGATTGTTAGTTCAAGTCCTCAATAAAGCCAGTCTTAAATTAGTAAAATCTCTCAAGAGAAAATTTAAAACGGAAAGAAAATGACCAAATGGGCTCATCAGTCCCGACCATGCACCCCGCCTCCGATGCATGACGGAAAACTTCAAATTAGGGTTCTCTGGCCAGTATGGTGTTAAGCTAACCCCAAAGAGGCTTCGGACCCTTTGTGAGCTGGAGTGGCCAGCTTTTGGGGTAGGCTGGCCAGATACGGGGACATATGACCCCAAGATAACTCAGGCAGTCTGGAACATAGTGTCAGGATCCCCAGGCCACCCTGGTCAATTTCCATACATCAATCAATGGTGGAGGCTGAACCAGCACCCTACTCCTTGGCTTGAAAAATGTATAACATGTGCTGGACTTCAGGTTATACTAGCAGGCCCAAAGGAGGCCCTTAGCGCCTGTTCTTCCAAGCCCTGCCGAGAACCAAGAGTTGCCTCCACCATATTCTCAGTCCTACTAATGATCAGCCCTTATCTCCTCTCCACAATCAAAGCAGGGGCCCACACCACCAGTGGTCCTTCCTTTCCAAGAGGCTCCCCAACAGGATAAAACAATTGGGGTTGCCCATTCTTTGTTCACTTCTTGTCAGGTGACTTATATAACTAGAAAGTGATAGAAATTAAGGAGAGGGCCAAAACACCAAGTGCTGGCACAAGCTTTATTAAGAGCAAGGAATAATCTGCTGGCTTCACCCAAAACTGACATGCAGCACCTGTGGTATAGCAAAAGAATTTTATGGCCTGCAAGCCAGCAGATGCCTCCAGTGTAAAGGGCTGGGCAGGAGGGAGGAGGGGCTGGGGAAGTGCTAAGTTTAATAATTCCTAGGAGGGCTGGGAACTGCTAACATGGCAAGAGGGGAGGGTTAGAAACCTGCTGAGATGGGAAAGGGTCATGCTGGGAGGCTGAAGATTGCAAGACGGTAGCAAGGTTTTGATAGAGTAAGTTCTGTCAAAAAGCTCAACATCCCCATTCTCTGAGAATCCCCAGGCTTTGACAGGGCTCTTAAAATCTGTACTGCAGACTTGCCGCCCACTTAGAATAACTGCCAACAATTATTACTGAATTTGTTCACCACAGAGGAGAGTAGAATTAGACAAGAAGCCCATAAAGCAATACTTGGGACAGGGAAGGTCTGTACAAGACCGCCAGGAACAAATTAGTAAAAATGTTCCTTCCACTAGGCCCCAATGGGACCCAAACACCCCAGTGGCATGCAGGCTTGAACAATTTTCACCGTACTTGTTAGAGGGTTTAGGGAAGTGGCCCGTAAGCCCTAACCACTCCATGGCAGGATTGTAATAATCGGCAGGCCACAAATCTGGCTTTATGTCCCAGTCTGCCTCAAACATCAAAGGAAAGTTGCAAAATTAAAAGGGTTCAGGGAATAAATTTAGCTCAGTTGTTAGAGATTACCCAAAAGTTTTAACAATAGGAACACCTTAGAGGCCAAGCAAGATAAGAGAATTACTAAAGCAGTGATAACAGCACTCCAGGAAACCTGAGTTAACTCACAGGACCAGAAATCCAGCAGAGAGGCTGCTGCAAGGTTTTAAGAATTACGCTGAGCCAAGGCCTTGCTGATTTCAGGCTGAGTTCCCAGAATGCACCCTGCTCCAATATGTGGATAACTTACTCTTAGCCACAAAAACCCAAGAGGACTGTAAAGAGACCACCCAGTCATTACTAAGGACCCTATAGACTTTAAGGTACCGGTCTCAGCTAAAAGGCCCAACTCTGCCAGCAGAGAGTTACTTACTGGGACTAGGTTAATAGAGAAAGGTAACCAGGCACTGGCACCAAGCTGAATGCAATCAGTGCTGCAAATACCCACCTCTTCACCATGAAACACCAA
>CM038400.1:116464317-116495095 GCA_021498475.1 Saguinus midas | reverse complement strand
TGTGAGAGTACATCCTGATGGTTTATATACTTTACAACACAGTAGAAAAGGACATTTTATGTTTTTCTAACAGAGTATTGTGAGAGTTACTTTGTTTTTACCAATTGGAAACCCATAAAGTATTTATATTTTTATTTTTGAGTGAAAATTTAATTTTAGCATTTTACGTGTGAGAGTACATCCTGATGGTTTATATACTTTACAACACAGTAGAAAAGGACATTTTATGTTTTTCTAACAGAGTATTGTGAGAGTTACTTTGTTTTTACCAATTGGAAACCCATAAAGTATTTATATTTTTATTTTTGAGTGAAAATTTAATTTTAGCATTTTACGTGTGAGAGTACATCCTGATGGTTTATATACTTTACAACACAGTAGAAAAGGACATTTTATGTTTTTCTAACAGAGTATTGTGAGAGTTACTTTGTTTTTACCAATTGGAAACCCATAAAGTATTTATATTTTTATTTTTGAGTGAAAATTTAATTTTAGCATTTTACGTGTGAGAGTACATCCTGATGGTTTATATACTTTACAACACAGTAGAAAAGGACATTTTATGTTTTTCTAACAGAGTATTGTGAGAGTTACTTTGTTTTTACCAATTGGAAACCCATAAAGTATTTATATTTTTATTTTTGAGTGAAAATTTAATTTTAGCATTTTACGTGTGAGAGTACATCCTGATGGTTTATATACTTTACAACACAGTAGAAAAGGACATTTTATGTTTTTCTAACAGAGTATTGTGAGAGTTACTTTGTTTTTACCAATTGGAAACCCATAAAGTATTTATATTTTTATTTTTGAGTGAAAATTTAATTTTAGCATTTTACGTGTGAGAGTACATCCTGATGGTTTATATACTTTACAACACAGTAGAAAAGGACATTTTATGTTTTTCTAACAGAGTATTGTGAGAGTTACTTTGTTTTTACCAATTGGAAACCCATAAAGTATTTATATTTTTATTTTTGAGTGAAAATTTAATTTTAGCATTTTACGTGTGAGAGTACATCCTGATGGTTTATATACTTTACAACACAGTAGAAAAGGACATTTTATGTTTTTCTAACAGAGTATTGTGAGAGTTACTTTGTTTTTACCAATTGGAAACCCATAAAGTATTTATATTTTTATTTTTGAGTGAAAATTTAATTTTAGCATTTTACGTGTGAGAGTACATCCTGATGGTTTATATACTTTACAACACAGTAGAAAAGGACATTTTATGTTTTTCTAACAGAGTATTGTGAGAGTTACTTTGTTTTTACCAATTGGAAACCCATAAAGTATTTATATTTTTATTTTTGAGTGAAAATTTAATTTTAGCATTTTACGTGTGAGAGTACATCCTGATGGTTTATATACTTTACAACACAGTAGAAAAGGACATTTTATGTTTTTCTAACAGAGTATTGTGAGAGTTACTTTGTTTTTACCAATTGGAAACCCATAAAGTATTTATATTTTTATTTTTGAGTGAAAATTTAATTTTAGCATTTTACGTGTGAGAGTACATCCTGATGGTTTATATACTTTACAACACAGTAGAAAAGGACATTTTATGTTTTTCTAACAGAGTATTGTGAGAGTTACTTTGTTTTTACCAATTGGAAACCCATAAAGTATTTATATTTTTATTTTTGAGTGAAAATTTAATTTTAGCATTTTACGTGTGAGAGTACATCCTGATGGTTTATATACTTTACAACACAGTAGAAAAGGACATTTTATGTTTTTCTAACAGAGTATTGTGAGAGTTACTTTGTTTTTACCAATTGGAAACCCATAAAGTATTTATATTTTTATTTTTGAGTGAAAATTTAATTTTAGCATTTTACGTGTGAGAGTACATCCTGATGGTTTATATACTTTACAACACAGTAGAAAAGGACATTTTATGTTTTTCTAACAGAGTATTGTGAGAGTTACTTTGTTTTTACCAATTGGAAACCCATAAAGTATTTATATTTTTATTTTTGAGTGAAAATTTAATTTTAGCATTTTACGTGTGAGAGTACATCCTGATGGTTTATATACTTTACAACACAGTAGAAAAGGACATTTTATGTTTTTCTAACAGAGTATTGTGAGAGTTACTTTGTTTTTACCAATTGGAAACCCATAAAGTATTTATATTTTTATTTTTGAGTGAAAATTTAATTTTAGCATTTTACGTGTGAGAGTACATCCTGATGGTTTATATACTTTACAACACAGTAGAAAAGGACATTTTATGTTTTTCTAACAGAGTATTGTGAGAGTTACTTTGTTTTTACCAATTGGAAACCCATAAAGTATTTATATTTTTATTTTTGAGTGAAAATTTAATTTTAGCATTTTACGTGTGAGAGTACATCCTGATGGTTTATATACTTTACAACACAGTAGAAAAGGACATTTTATGTTTTTCTAACAGAGTATTGTGAGAGTTACTTTGTTTTTACCAATTGGAAACCCATAAAGTATTTATATTTTTATTTTTGAGTGAAAATTTAATTTTAGCATTTTACGTGTGAGAGTACATCCTGATGGTTTATATACTTTACAACACAGTAGAAAAGGACATTTTATGTTTTTCTAACAGAGTATTGTGAGAGTTACTTTGTTTTTACCAATTGGAAACCCATAAAGTATTTATATTTTTATTTTTGAGTGAAAATTTAATTTTAGCATTTTACGTGTGAGAGTACATCCTGATGGTTTATATACTTTACAACACAGTAGAAAAGGACATTTTATGTTTTTCTAACAGAGTATTGTGAGAGTTACTTTGTTTTTACCAATTGGAAACCCATAAAGTATTTATATTTTTATTTTTGAGTGAAAATTTAATTTTAGCATTTTACGTGTGAGAGTACATCCTGATGGTTTATATACTTTACAACACAGTAGAAAAGGACATTTTATGTTTTTCTAACAGAGTATTGTGAGAGTTACTTTGTTTTTACCAATTGGAAACCCATAAAGTATTTATATTTTTATTTTTGAGTGAAAATTTAATTTTAGCATTTTACGTGTGAGAGTACATCCTGATGGTTTATATACTTTACAACACAGTAGAAAAGGACATTTTATGTTTTTCTAACAGAGTATTGTGAGAGTTACTTTGTTTTTACCAATTGGAAACCCATAAAGTATTTATATTTTTATTTTTGAGTGAAAATTTAATTTTAGCATTTTACGTGTGAGAGTACATCCTGATGGTTTATATACTTTACAACACAGTAGAAAAGGACATTTTATGTTTTTCTAACAGAGTATTGTGAGAGTTACTTTGTTTTTACCAATTGGAAACCCATAAAGTATTTATATTTTTATTTTTGAGTGAAAATTTAATTTTAGCATTTTACGTGTGAGAGTACATCCTGATGGTTTATATACTTTACAACACAGTAGAAAAGGACATTTTATGTTTTTCTAACAGAGTATTGTGAGAGTTACTTTGTTTTTACCAATTGGAAACCCATAAAGTATTTATATTTTTATTTTTGAGTGAAAATTTAATTTTAGCATTTTACGTGTGAGAGTACATCCTGATGGTTTATATACTTTACAACACAGTAGAAAAGGACATTTTATGTTTTTCTAACAGAGTATTGTGAGAGTTACTTTGTTTTTACCAATTGGAAACCCATAAAGTATTTATATTTTTATTTTTGAGTGAAAATTTAATTTTAGCATTTTACGTGTGAGAGTACATCCTGATGGTTTATATACTTTACAACACAGTAGAAAAGGACATTTTATGTTTTTCTAACAGAGTATTGTGAGAGTTACTTTGTTTTTACCAATTGGAAACCCATAAAGTATTTATATTTTTATTTTTGAGTGAAAATTTAATTTTAGCATTTTACGTGTGAGAGTACATCCTGATGGTTTATATACTTTACAACACAGTAGAAAAGGACATTTTATGTTTTTCTAACAGAGTATTGTGAGAGTTACTTTGTTTTTACCAATTGGAAACCCATAAAGTATTTATATTTTTATTTTTGAGTGAAAATTTAATTTTAGCATTTTACGTGTGAGAGTACATCCTGATGGTTTATATACTTTACAACACAGTAGAAAAGGACATTTTATGTTTTTCTAACAGAGTATTGTGAGAGTTACTTTGTTTTTACCAATTGGAAACCCATAAAGTATTTATATTTTTATTTTTGAGTGAAAATTTAATTTTAGCATTTTACGTGTGAGAGTACATCCTGATGGTTTATATACTTTACAACACAGTAGAAAAGGACATTTTATGTTTTTCTAACAGAGTATTGTGAGAGTTACTTTGTTTTTACCAATTGGAAACCCATAAAGTATTTATATTTTTATTTTTGAGTGAAAATTTAATTTTAGCATTTTACGTGTGAGAGTACATCCTGATGGTTTATATACTTTACAACACAGTAGAAAAGGACATTTTATGTTTTTCTAACAGAGTATTGTGAGAGTTACTTTGTTTTTACCAATTGGAAACCCATAAAGTATTTATATTTTTATTTTTGAGTGAAAATTTAATTTTAGCATTTTACGTGTGAGAGTACATCCTGATGGTTTATATACTTTACAACACAGTAGAAAAGGACATTTTATGTTTTTCTAACAGAGTATTGTGAGAGTTACTTTGTTTTTACCAATTGGAAACCCATAAAGTATTTATATTTTTATTTTTGAGTGAAAATTTAATTTTAGCATTTTACGTGTGAGAGTACATCCTGATGGTTTATATACTTTACAACACAGTAGAAAAGGACATTTTATGTTTTTCTAACAGAGTATTGTGAGAGTTACTTTGTTTTTACCAATTGGAAACCCATAAAGTATTTATATTTTTATTTTTGAGTGAAAATTTAATTTTAGCATTTTACGTGTGAGAGTACATCCTGATGGTTTATATACTTTACAACACAGTAGAAAAGGACATTTTATGTTTTTCTAACAGAGTATTGTGAGAGTTACTTTGTTTTTACCAATTGGAAACCCATAAAGTATTTATATTTTTATTTTTGAGTGAAAATTTAATTTTAGCATTTTACGTGTGAGAGTACATCCTGATGGTTTATATACTTTACAACACAGTAGAAAAGGACATTTTATGTTTTTCTAACAGAGTATTGTGAGAGTTACTTTGTTTTTACCAATTGGAAACCCATAAAGTATTTATATTTTTATTTTTGAGTGAAAATTTAATTTTAGCATTTTACGTGTGAGAGTACATCCTGATGGTTTATATACTTTACAACACAGTAGAAAAGGACATTTTATGTTTTTCTAACAGAGTATTGTGAGAGTTACTTTGTTTTTACCAATTGGAAACCCATAAAGTATTTATATTTTTATTTTTGAGTGAAAATTTAATTTTAGCATTTTACGTGTGAGAGTACATCCTGATGGTTTATATACTTTACAACACAGTAGAAAAGGACATTTTATGTTTTTCTAACAGAGTATTGTGAGAGTTACTTTGTTTTTACCAATTGGAAACCCATAAAGTATTTATATTTTTATTTTTGAGTGAAAATTTAATTTTAGCATTTTACGTGTGAGAGTACATCCTGATGGTTTATATACTTTACAACACAGTAGAAAAGGACATTTTATGTTTTTCTAACAGAGTATTGTGAGAGTTACTTTGTTTTTACCAATTGGAAACCCATAAAGTATTTATATTTTTATTTTTGAGTGAAAATTTAATTTTAGCATTTTACGTGTGAGAGTACATCCTGATGGTTTATATACTTTACAACACAGTAGAAAAGGACATTTTATGTTTTTCTAACAGAGTATTGTGAGAGTTACTTTGTTTTTACCAATTGGAAACCCATAAAGTATTTATATTTTTATTTTTGAGTGAAAATTTAATTTTAGCATTTTACGTGTGAGAGTACATCCTGATGGTTTATATACTTTACAACACAGTAGAAAAGGACATTTTATGTTTTTCTAACAGAGTATTGTGAGAGTTACTTTGTTTTTACCAATTGGAAACCCATAAAGTATTTATATTTTTATTTTTGAGTGAAAATTTAATTTTAGCATTTTACGTGTGAGAGTACATCCTGATGGTTTATATACTTTACAACACAGTAGAAAAGGACATTTTATGTTTTTCTAACAGAGTATTGTGAGAGTTACTTTGTTTTTACCAATTGGAAACCCATAAAGTATTTATATTTTTATTTTTGAGTGAAAATTTAATTTTAGCATTTTACGTGTGAGAGTACATCCTGATGGTTTATATACTTTACAACACAGTAGAAAAGGACATTTTATGTTTTTCTAACAGAGTATTGTGAGAGTTACTTTGTTTTTACCAATTGGAAACCCATAAAGTATTTATATTTTTATTTTTGAGTGAAAATTTAATTTTAGCATTTTACGTGTGAGAGTACATCCTGATGGTTTATATACTTTACAACACAGTAGAAAAGGACATTTTATGTTTTTCTAACAGAGTATTGTGAGAGTTACTTTGTTTTTACCAATTGGAAACCCATAAAGTATTTATATTTTTATTTTTGAGTGAAAATTTAATTTTAGCATTTTACGTGTGAGAGTACATCCTGATGGTTTATATACTTTACAACACAGTAGAAAAGGACATTTTATGTTTTTCTAACAGAGTATTGTGAGAGTTACTTTGTTTTTACCAATTGGAAACCCATAAAGTATTTATATTTTTATTTTTGAGTGAAAATTTAATTTTAGCATTTTACGTGTGAGAGTACATCCTGATGGTTTATATACTTTACAACACAGTAGAAAAGGACATTTTATGTTTTTCTAACAGAGTATTGTGAGAGTTACTTTGTTTTTACCAATTGGAAACCCATAAAGTATTTATATTTTTATTTTTGAGTGAAAATTTAATTTTAGCATTTTACGTGTGAGAGTACATCCTGATGGTTTATATACTTTACAACACAGTAGAAAAGGACATTTTATGTTTTTCTAACAGAGTATTGTGAGAGTTACTTTGTTTTTACCAATTGGAAACCCATAAAGTATTTATATTTTTATTTTTGAGTGAAAACTCTGCCTAAAACACAGAAGAAACGTATCCTTCAATCTGCTCTGCGCTTGTTCAGCTAGTGAGTGAAATCTTAGAATCTGGAGTTAGAAACACGCTTTCTGGGAAGAGCTGCGCTTGGACATTTCAGTGAATGGGAGTACATGCTGTAAGGAGAACTGTCTGATTGTAAAAGCAAAAGCAGACTACCTAACAGAACGGTCTTCAATGTGTGCACTCAACTTACAGAGTTAAACTCGTGTGTTGAAGGGGAAGTCTGGAAAGCAGCTTTCTGTGGAGAGATCTCAAAACAGGCATTTCCAGCACTATTCTCGATATAACGAAATAAGTAAAACTCTGCCTAAAACACAGAAGAAACGTAGCTTCAATCTGCTCTGCTGCGTTTGTTCAGCTAGTGAGTGAAATCTTAGAATCTGGAGTTAGAAACACGTTTGGAAGAGCTGCTTTGGACATTTCAGTGAATGGGAGTATATGCTGTAAAGAGAACTGTCTGATTGTAAAACCAAAACGGACTACCTAACAGAACGGTCTTCAATGTGTGCATTCAACACAGAGTTAAACTCGTGTTGAAGGGAAGTCTGGAAACGCTTGTGGAGAGAGATCTCAAAACAGGCATTTCCAGCACTATTCTCGCATATAACGAAATAAGTAAAACTCTGCCTAAAACACAGAAGAAACGAGCCTTCAATCTGCTCTGCTGTCGTTTGTTCAGCTAAGTGAGTTAAATCTCCTTTAGATTCAGGAGTTAGAAACACGTTCTGGGAAGAGCTTGGACATTTCAGTGAATGGGAGTATATGCAAAGAGAACTGTCTGATTGTAAAACCAAAAGCGGAGCTACCTAACAGAACGGTCTTCAATGTGCATTCAACTTACAGAGTTAAACTGTGTTGAAGGGAAGTCTGGAAACGCTTGTGAGATCTCAAACAGGCATTTCCAGCACTATTCTCATATAACGAAATAAGTAAAACTCTGCCTAAAACACAGAAGAAACGATCCTTCAATCTGCTCTGCGCTTGTTCAGCTAAGTGAGTGAAATTCCGTTAGAATCTGGAGTTAGAAACACGTTTCTGGAAGAGCTGCGCTTGACATTTCAGTGAATGGGAGTATATGCTGTAAAGAGAACTCTGCTTCTAAAACCAAAACGGACTACCTAACAGAACGGTTCAATGTGTGCATTCAACTTACAGAGTTAAACTCGTGTGTTGAAGGGGAAGTCTGGAAAGGCTTTCTGTGGCGAGATCTCAAAACAGGCATTTCCAGCACTATTCCGCATATAACGAAATAGCAGTAAAACTCTGCCTGAAACACAGAAGAAACGTAGCTTCAATCTGCTCTGCTGTGCGTTTGTTCAGCTAGGTGAGTGAAATCTGTTAGAATCTGGAGTTAGAAACACGTTCTGGGAAGAGCTTGGACATTTCAGTGAATGGGAGTATATGCTGTAAAGAACTGTCTGATTGTAAAACCAAAAGCAGAGCTACCTAACAGACGGTCTTCAATGTGTGCATTCAACTTACAGAGTTAAACCTGTGTGTTGAAGGGAAGTCTGGAAACGCTTTCTGTGAGATCTCAAACAGGCATTTCCAGCACTATTCATATAACGAAATTGCAGTAAAACTCTGCCTAAAACACAGAAAGCGTAGCCTTCAATCTGCTCTGCTGTTTGTTCAGCTAGTGAGTGAAATCTGTTAGAATCTGGAGTTAGAAACACGTTTGGAAGAGCTGCTTTGGACATTTCTCAGTGAATGGGAGTATATGCTGTAAAGAGAACTCTCTGCTTCTAAAACCAAAACGGAGCTACCTAACAGAACGGTCTTCAATGTGTGCATTCAACTTACAGAGTTAAACTCGTGTGTTGAAGGGGAAGTCTGGAAACGCTTTCTGTGGAGAGATCTCAAACAGGCATTTCCAGCACTATTCCCGCATATAACGAAATAGCAGTAAAACTGCCTAAAACACAGAAGAAACGTATCCTTCAATCTGCTCTGCTGTGCGTTTGTTCAGCTAAGTGAGTGAAATCTCCCGTTAGAATCTGGAGTTAGAAACACGTTTCTGGAAGAGCTGCGTTTGGACATTTCTCAGTGAATGGGAGTATATGCTGTAAGGAGAACTGTCTGATTGTAAAACCAAAAACGGAGCTACCTAACAGAACGGTCTTCAATGTGTGCATTCAACTTACAGAGTTAAACTCGTGTGTTGAAGGGGAAGTCTGGAAACGCTTCTGTGGAGAGATCTCAAAACAGGCATTTCCAGCACTATTCTCAAGATATAACGAAATAGCAGTAAAACTCTGCCTAAAACACAGAAGAAACGTATCCTTCAATCTGCTCTGCTGTGCTTTGTTCAGCTAAGGAGTGAAATCTCCGTTAGAATCTGGAGTTAGAAACACGCTTCTGGGAAGAGCTGCGCTTGACATTTCTCAGTGAATGGGAGTATGCTGTAAGGAGAACTGTCTGATTGTAAAACCAAAACGGAGCTACCTAACAGAACGGTCTTCAATGTGTGCATTCAACTTACAGAGTTAAACTCGTGTGTTGAAGGGAAGTCTGGAAACGCTTTCTGTGGAGAGATCTCAAAACAGGCATTTCCAGCACTATTCTCATATAACGAAATAGCAGTAAAACTCTGCCTAAAACACAGAAGAAACGTATCCTTCAATCTGCTCTGCTGTGCGTTTGTTCAGCTAAGTGAGTGAAATCTCCCGTTAGAATCTGGAGTTAGAAACACGTTTCTGGGAAGAGCTGCGTTTGGACATTTCTCAGTGAATTGGAGTATATGCTGTAAGGAGAACTGTCTGATTGTAAAACCAAAACGGAGCTACCTAACAGAACGGTCTTCAATGTGTGCATTCAACTTACAGAGTTAAACTCGTGTGTTGAAGGAAGTCTGGAAACGCTTTCTGTGGAGAGATCTCAAAACAGGCATTTCCAGCACTATTCCGCATATAACGAAATAGCAGTAAAACTCGCCTAAAACACAGAAGAAACGTAGCTTCAATCTGCTCTGCTGTGCGTTTGTTCAGCTAAGTGAGTGAAATCTCCCGTTAGAATCTGGAGTTGGAAACACGTTTCTGGGAAGAGCTGCGTTTGGACATTTCTCAGTGAATGGGAGTATATGCTGTAAGGAGAACTGTCTGCTTGTAAAACCAAAACGGAGCTACCTAACAGAACGGTCTTCAATGTGTGCATTCAACTTACGGAGTTAAACTCGTGTGTTGAAGGGGAAGTCTGGAAACGCTTTCTGTGGAGAGATCTCAAAACAGGCATTTCCAGCACTATTCCCATATAACGAAATAGCAGTAAAACTCGGCCTAAAACACAGAAGAAACGTATCCTTCAATCTGCTCTGCTGTGTGTTTGTTCAGCTAAGTGAGTGAAATCTCCCGTTAGAATCTGGAGTTAGAAACACGTTTCTGGAAGAGCTGCGTTTGGACATTTCTCAGTGAATGGGAGTATATGCTGTAAAGAGAACTCTGCTTCTAAAACCAAAACGGAGCTACCTAACAGAACGGTCTTCAATGTGTGCATTCAACTTACAGAGTTAAACTCGTGTGTTGAAGGGAAGTCTGGAAACGCTTTCTGTGGAGAGATCTCAAAACAGGCATTTCCAGCACTATTCCCGCATATAACGAAATAGCAGTAAAACTCTGCCTAAAACACAGAAGAAACGTATCCTTCAATCTGCTCTGCTGTGCGTTTGTTCAGCTAAGTGAGTGAAATCTCCCGTTAGAATCTGGAGTTAGAAACACGTTTCTGGGAAGAGCTGCGTTTGGACATTTCTCAGTGAATGGGAGTATATGCTGTAAGGAGAACTGTCTGATTGTAAAACCAAAACGGAGCTACCTAACAGAACGGTCTTCAATGTGTGCATTCAACTTACAGAGTTAAACTCGTGTGTTGAAGGGGAAGTCTGGAAACGCTTTCTGTGGAGAGATCTCAAAACAGGCATTTCCAGCACTATTCCCGCATATAACGAAATAGCAGTAAAACTCGCCTAAAACACAGAAGAAACGTATCCTTCAATCTGCTCTGCTGTGCGTTTGTTCAGCTAAGTGAGTGAAATCTCCCGTTAGAATCTGGAGTTAGAAACACGTTTCTGGTAAGAGCTGCGTTTGGACATTTCTCAGTGAATGGGAGTATATGCTGTAAGGAGAACTGTCTGATTGTAAAACCAAAACGGAGCTACCTAACAGAACGGTCTTCAATGTGTGCATTCAACTTACAGAGTTAAACTCGGGTGTTGAAGGGGAAGTCTGGAAACGCTTTCTGTGGAGAGATCTCAAAACAGGCATTTCCAGCACTATTCCGGCATATAACGAAATAGCAGTAAAACTCGCCTAAAACACAGAAGAAAGCGTATCCTTCAATCCGCCTGCTGTGCGCTTGTTCAGCTAAGTGAGTGAAATCTCCCGTTAGAATCTGGAGTTAGAAACACGTTTCTGGGAAGAGCTGCGTTTGGACATTTCTCAGTGAATGGGAGTATATGCTGTAAAGAGAACTCTGCTTCTAAAACCAAAACGGAGCTACCTAACAGAACGGTCTTCAATGTGTGCATTCAACTTACAGAGTTAAACTCGTGTGTTGAAGGGAACTCTGGAAACGCTTTCTGTGGAGAGATCTCAAAACAGGCATTTCCAGCACTATTCCCGCATATAACGAAATAGCAGTAAAACTCTGCCTGAAACACAGAAGAAACGTATCCTTCAATCTGCTCTGCTGTGCGTTTGTTCAGCTAAGTGAGTTAAATCTCCTTTAGATTCAGGAGTTAGAAACACGTTTCTGGTAAGAGCTGCATTTGGACATTTCCAGTGAATGGGAGTATATGCTGTAAGGAGAACTGTCTGCTTCTAAAACCAAAACGGAGCTACCTAACAGAACGGTCTTCAATGTGCATTCAACTTACAGAGTTAAACTCTGTGTTGAAGGGAAGTCTGGAAACGCTTTCTGTGGAGAGATCTCAAAACAGGCATTTCCAGCACTATTCCCGCATATAACGAAATAGCAGTAAAACTCTGCCTGAAACACAGAAGAAACGTATCCTTCAATCTGCTCTGCTGTGCGTTTGTTCAGCTAAGTGAGTTAAATCTCCCTTTAGATTCAGGAGTTAGAAACACGTTTCTGGTAAGAGCTGCGTTTGGACATTTCTCAGTGAATGGGAGTATATGCTGTAAGAACTGTCTGATTCTAAAACCAAAACAGAGCTACCTAACAGAACGGTCGTCAATGTGTGCATTCAACTTACAGAGTTAAACTCGTGTGTTGAAGGGGAAGTCTGGAAACGCTTTCTGTGGAGAGATCTCAAAACAGGCATTTCCAGCACTATTCCCGCATATAACGAAATAGCAGTAAAACTCGGCCTAAAACACAGAAGAAACGTAGCCTTCAATCTGCTCTGCTGTGCGTTTGTTCAGCTAAGTGAGTGAAATCTCCCGTTAGAATCTGGAGTTAGAAACACGTTTCTGGGAAGAGCTGCGTTTGGACATTTCTCAGTGAATGGGAGTATATGCTGTAAGCAGAACTGTCTGATTGTAAAAGCAAAACGGAGCTACCTAACAGAACGGTCTTCAATGTGTGCATTCAACTTACAGAGTTAAACTCGTGTTGAAGGGAAGTCTGGAAACGCTTTCTGTGGAGAGATCTCAAAACAGGCATTTCCAGCACTATTCCCGCATATAACGAAATAGCAGTAAAACTCGGCCTAAAACACAGAAGAAACGTAGCCTTCAATCTGCTCTGCTGTGCGTTTGTTCAGCTAAGTGAGTGAAATCTCCCGTTAGAATCTGGAGTTAGAAACACGTTTCTGGGAAGAGCTGCGTTTGGACATTTCTCAGTGAATGGGAGTATATGCTGTAAGGAGAACTGTCTGATTGTAAAACCAAAACAGAGCTACCTAACAGAACGGTCTTCAATGTGCATTCAACTTACAGAGTTAAACTGTGTGTGTTGAAGGGAAGTCTGAAACGCTTTCTGTGGAGAGATCTCAAAACAGGCATTTCCAGCACTATTCCGCATATAACGAAATAGCAGTAAAACTGCCTAAAACACAGAAGAAACGTATCCTTCAATCTGCTCTGCGTTTGTTCAGCTAAGTGAGTGAAATCTCCCGTTAGAATCTGGAGTTAGAAACACGTTTCTGGAAGAGCTGCGTTTGGACATTTCTCAGTGAATGGGAGTATATGCTGTAAAGAGAACTCTGCTTCTAAAACCAAAACGGAGCTACCTAACAGAACGGTCTTCAATGTGTGCATTCAACTTACAGAGTTAAACTCGTGTGTTGAAGGGGAAGTCTGGAAACGCTTTCTGTGGAGAGATCTCAAAACAGGCATTTCCAGCACTATTCCCACATATAACGAAATAGCAGTAAAACTCTGCCTAAAACACAGAAGAAACGTATCCTTCAATCTGCTCTGCTGTGCGTTTGTTCAGCTAAGTGAGTGAAATCTCCCGTTAGAATCTGGAGTTAGAAACACGTTTCTGGGAAGAGCTGCGTTTGGACATTTCTCAGTGAATGGGAGTATATGCTGTAAGGAGAACTGTCTGATTGTAAAACCAAAACGGAGCTACCTAACAGAACGGTCTTCAATGTGTATTCAACTTACAGAGTTAAACCTGTGTTGAAGGAAGTCTGGAAACGCTTTCTGTGGAGAGATCTCAAAACAGGCATTTCCAGCACTATTCCCGCATATAACGAAATAGCAGTAAAACTCTGCCTAAAACACAGAAGAAAGCATCCTTCAATCTGCTCTGCTGTGCGTTTGTTCAGCTAAGTGAGTGAAATCTCCCGTTAGAATCTGGAGTTAGAAACACGTTTCTGGGAAGAGCTGCGTTTGGACATTTCTCAGTGAATGGGAGTATATGCTGTAAGGAGAACTGTCTGATTGTAAAACCAAAACGGAGCTACCTAACAGAACGGTCTTCAATGTGTATTCAACTTACAGAGTTAAACCTGTGTTGAAGGAAGTCTGGAAACGCTTTCTGTGGAGAGATCTCAAAACAGGCATTTCCAGCACTATTCCCGCATATAACGAAATAGCAGTAAAACTCTGCCTAAAACACAGAAGAAACGTATCCTTCAATCTGCTCTGCTGTGCGTTTGTTCAGCTAAGTGAGTGAAATCTCCCGTTAGAATCTGGAGTTAGAAACACGTTTCTGGGAAGAGCTGCGTTGGACATTTCTCAGTGAATGGAGTATATGCTGTAAGGAGAACTGTCTGCTTGTAAAACCAAAACGGAGCTACCTAACAGAACGGTCTTCAATGTGTGCATTCAACTTACAGAGTTAAACTCGTGTGTTGAAGGGAACTCTGGAAACGCTTTCTGTGGAGAGATCTCAAAACAGGCATTTCCAGCACTATTCCCGCATATAACTAAATAGCAGTAAAACTCTGCCTAAAACACAGAAGAAACGAGCCTTCAATCTGCTCTGCTGTGCGTTTGTTCAGCTAAGTGAGTTAAATCTCCTTTAGATTCAGGAGTTAGAAACACGTTTCTGGTAAGAGCTGCGTTTGGACATTTCTCAGTGAATGGGAGTATATGCTGTAAGGAGAACTGTCTGCTTCTAAAACCAAAACGGAGCTACCTAACAGAACGGTTGTCAATGTGTGCATTCAACTTACAGAGTTAAACTCCTGTGTTGAAGGGAAGTCTGGAAACGCTTTCTGTGGAGAGATCTCAAAACAGGCATTTCCAGCACTATTCCCGCATATAACGAAATAGCAGTAAAACTCTGCCTAAAACACAGAAGAAACGTATCCTTCAATCTGCTCTGCTGTGCGCTTGTTCAGCTAAGTGAGTTAAATCTCCCTTTAGATTCAGGAGTTAGAAACACGTTTCTGGGAAGAGCTGCGTTTGGACATTTCTCAGTGAATGAGTATATGCTGTAAAGAACTGTCTGATTGTAAAACCAAAACGGAGCTACCTAACAGAACGGTCTTCAATGTGTGCATTCAACTTACAGAGTTAAACTCGTGTGTTGAAGGGGAAGTCTGGAAACGCTTTCTGTGGAGATCTCAAACAGGCATTTCCAGCACTATTCCCGCATATAACGAAATAGCAGTAAAACTCTGCCTAAAACACAGAAGAAACGTATCCTTCAATCTGCTCTGCTGTGCGTTTGTTCAGCTAAGTGAGTGAAATCTCCCGTTAGAATCTGGAGTTAGAAACACGTTTCTGGGAAGAGCTGCGTTTGGACATTTCTCAGTGAATGGGAGTATATGCTGTAAGGAGAACTGTCTGATTGTAAAACCAAAACGGAGCTACCTAACAGAACGGTCTTCAATGTGTGCATTCAACTTACAGAGTTAAACTCGTGTTGAAGGGAAGTCTGGAAACGCTTCTGTGGAGAGATCTCAAAACAGGCATTTCCAGCACTATTCCCGCATATAACGAAATAGCAGTAAAACTCTGCCTAAAACACAGAAGAAACGTATCCTTCAATCTGCTCTGCTGTGCGTTTGTTCAGCTAAGTGAGTGAAATCTCCCGTTAGAATCTGGAGTTAGAAACACGTTTCTGGGAAGAGCTGCGCTTGGACATTTCTCAGTGAATGGGAGTATATGCTGTAAGCAGAACTGTCTGATTCTAAAACCAAAACGGAGCTACCTAACAGAACGGTCTTCAATGTGTGCATTCAACTTACAGAGTTAAACTCGTGTGTTGAAGGAAGTCTGGAAACGCTTTCTGTGGAGAGATCTCAAAACAGGCATTTCCAGCACTATTCCCGCATATAACTAAATAGCAGTAAAACTCGCCTAAAACACAGAAGAAACGTATCCTTCAATCTGCTCTGCTGTGCGTTTGTTCAGCTAAGTGAGTGAAATCTCTCGTTAGAATCTGGAGTTAGAAACACGTTTCTGGGAAGAGCTGCGTTTGGACATTTCTCAGTGAATGGGAGTATATGCTGTAAGGAGAACTGTCTGATTGTAAAACCAAAACGGAGCTACCTAACAGAACGGTCTTCAATGTGTGCATTCAACTTACAGAGTTAAACTCGTGTGTTGAAGGGAAGTCTGGAAACGCTTTCTGTGGAGAGATCTCAAAACAGGCATTTCCAGCACTATTCCGCATATAACGAAATAGCAGTAAAACTCTGCCTAAAACACAGAAGAAACGTATCCTTCAATCTGCTGTGCGTTGTTCAGCTAAGTGAGTGAAATCTCCCTTTAGAATCTGGAGTTAGAAACACGTTTCTGGGAAGAGCTGCGTTTGGACATTTCTCAGTGAATGGGAGTATATGCTGTAAGGAGAACTGTCTGATTGTAAAACCAAAACGGAGCTACCTAACAGAACGGTCTTCAATGTGTGCATTCAACTTACAGAGTTAAACTCGTGTGTTGAAGGGAAGTCTGGAAACGCTTTCTGTGGAGAGATCTCAAAACAGGCATTTCCAGCACTATTCCCGCATATAACGAAATAGCAGTAAAACTCTGCCTAAAACACAGAAGAAACGTATCCTTCAATCTGCTCTGCTGTGCGTTTGTTCAGCTAAGTGAGTTAAATCTCCCTTTAGATTCAGGAGTTAGAAACACGTTTCTGGTAAGAGCTGCGTTTGGACATTTCTCAGTGAATGGGAGTATGCTGTAAGGAGAACTGTCTGCTTCTAAAACCAAAACGGAGCTACCTAACAGAACGGTCTTCAATGTGTGCATTCAACTTACAGAGTTAAACTCGTGTGTTGAAGGGGAACTCTGGAAACGCTTTCTGTGGAGAGATCTCAAAACAGGCATTTCCAGCACTATTCCCGCATATAACTAAATAGCAGTAAAACTCTGCCTGAAACACAGAAGAAACGTAGCTTCAATCTGCTCTGCTGTGTTTGTTCAGCTAAGTGAGTTAAATCTCCTTTAGATTCAGGAGTTAGAAACACGTTTCTGGGAAGAGCTGCGCTTGGACATTTCCAGTGAATGGGAGTATATGCTGTAAGGAGAACTGTCTGCTTCTAAAACCAAAACGGAGCTACCTAACAGAACGGTTGTCAATGTGTGCATTCAACTTACAGAGTTAAACTCGTGTTGAAGGGAAGTCTGGAAACGCTTTCTGTGGAGAGATCTCAAAACAGGCATTTCCAGCACTATTCCCGCATATAACGAAATAGCAGTAAAACTCTGCCTGAAACACAGAAGAAACGTATCCTTCAATCTGCTCTGCTGTGCGTTTGTTCAGCTAAGTGAGTGAAATCTCCGTAGAATCTGGAGTTAGAAACACGTTCCTGGGAAGAGCTGCGCTTGGACATTTCCAGTGAATGGGAGTATATGCTGTAAAGAACTGTCTGATTGAAAACCAAAACGGAGCTACCTAACAGAACGGTCTTCAATGTGCATTCAACTTACAGAGTTAAACTCGTGTGTGTTGAAGGGAAGTCTGGAAACGCTTTCTGTGGAGAGATCTCAAAACAGGCATTTCCAGCACTATTCCCGCATATAACGAAATAGCAGTAAAACTCGGCCTAAAACACAGAAGAAACGTAGCCTTCAATCTGCTCTGCTGTGCGTTTGTTCAGCTAAGTGAGTGAAATCTCCGTAGAATCTGGAGTTAGAAACACGTTTCTGGGAAGAGCTGCGTTTGGACATTTCTCAGTGAATGGGAGTATATGCTGTAAGGAGAACTGTCTGATTGTAAAACCAAAACGGAGCTACCTAACAGAACGGTCTTCAATGTGTGCATTCAACTTACAGAGTTAAACTCGTGTGTTGAAGGGGAAGTCTGGAAACGCTTTCTGTGGAGAGATCTCAAAACAGGCATTTCCAGCACTATTCCGCATATAACGAAATAGCAGTAAAACTCTGCCTAAAACACAGAAGAAACGTATCCTTCAATCTGCTCTGCTGTGCGTTTGTTCAGCTAAGTGAGTGAAATCTCCTAGAATCTGGAGTTAGAAACACGTTTCTGGGAAGAGCTGCGTTTGGACATTTCTCAGTGAATGGGAGTATATGCTGTAAGGAGAACTGTCTGATTGTAAAACCAAAACGGAGCTACCTAACAGAACGGTCTTCAATGTGTGCATTCAACTTACAGAGTTAAACTCGTGTGTTGAAGGGGAAGTCTGGAAACGCTTTCTGTGGAGAGATCTCAAAACAGGCATTTCCAGCACTATTCCCGCATATAACGAAATAGCAGTAAAACTCTGCCTAAAACACAGAAGAAACGTATCCTTCAATCTGCTCTGCTGTGCGTTTGTTCAGCTAAGTGAGTGAAATCTCCTAGAATCTGGAGTTAGAAACACGTTTCTGGGAAGAGCTGCGTTTGGACATTTCTCAGTGAATGGGAGTATATGCTGTAAGGAGAACTGTCTGATTGTAAAACCAAAACAGAGCTACCTAACAGAACGGTCTTCAATGTGTGCATTCAACACAGAGTTAAACTGTGTTGAAGGGAAGTCTGGGCTTTCTGTGGAGATCTCAAAACAGGCATTTCCAGCACTATTCTCGCATATAACGAAATAGCAGTAAAACTCTGCCTAAAACACAGAAGAAACGTATCCTTCAATCTGCTCTGCTGCGTTTGTTCAGCTAAGTGAGTGAAATCTCCCGTTAGAATCTGGAGTTAGAAACACGTTTCTGGGAAGAGCTGCTTTTGGACATTTCTCAGTGAATGGGAGTATATGCTGTAAAGAGAACTCTGCTTCTAAAACCAAAACGGAGCTACCTAACAGAACGGTCTTCAATGTGTCATTCAACTTACAGAGTTAAACTCGTGTGTTGAAGGGGAAGTCTGGAAACGCTTTCTGTGGAGATCTCAAAACAGGCATTTCCAGCACTATTCCCACATATAACGAAATAGCAGTAAAACTCTGCCTAAAACACAGAAGAAACGTATCCTTCAATCTGCTCTGCTGTGCGTTTGTTCAGCTAAGTGAGTGAAATCTCCCGTTAGAATCTGGAGTTAGAAACACGTTTCTGGGAAGAGCTGCGTTTGGACATTTCTCAGTGAATGGGAGTACATGCTGTAAGGAGAACTGTCTGATTGTAAAACCAAAACGGAGCTACCTAACAGAACGGTCTTCAATGTGTGCATTCAACTTACAGAGTTAAACTCGTGTGTTGAAGGGAACTCTGGAAACGCTTTCTGTGGAGAGATCTCAAAACAGGCATTTCCAGCACTATTCCCGCATATAACGAAATAGCAGTAAAACTCTGCCTAAAACACAGAAGAAACGTATCCTTCAATCTGCTCTGCTGTGCGTTTGTTCAGCTAAGTGAGTGAAATCTCCGTTAGAATCTGGAGTTAGAAACACGTTTCTGGGAAGAGCTGCGTTTGGACATTTCTCAGTGAATGGGAGTATATGCTGTAAGGAGAACTCTCTGCTTCTAAAACCAAAACGACTACCTAACAGAACGGTCTTCAATGTGTCATTCAACTTACAGAGTTAAACTCGTGTGTTGAAGGGAACTCTGGAAACGCTTTCTGGAGAGATCTCAAAACAGGCATTTCCAGCACTATTCCGCATATAACGAAATAGCAGTAAAACTCTGCCTGAAACACAGAAGAAACGTAGCTTCAATCTGCTCTGCTGTGCGTTTGTTCAGCTAAGTGAGTTAAATCTCCTTTAGATTCAGGAGTTAGAAACACGTTTCTGGGAAGAGCTGCGCTTGGACATTTCCAGTGAATGGGAGTATATGCTGTAAGGAGAACTGTCTGCTTGTAAAACCAAACGGAGCTACCTAACAGAACGGTCGTCAATGTGTGCATTCAACTTACAGAGTTAAACTCTGTGTTGAAGGGGAAGTCTGGAAACGCTTTCTGTGGAGAGATCTCAAAACAGGCATTTCCAGCACTATTCCGCATATAACGAAATAGCAGTAAAACTCTGCCTGAAACAGAAAGCGTATCCTTCAATCTGCTCTGCTGTGCGTTTGTTCAGCTAAGTGAGTTAAATCTCCCTTTAGATTCAGGAGTTAGAAACACGTTTCTGGGAAGAGCTGCGTTTGGACATTTCTCAGTGAATGGGAGTATATGCTGTAAGAACTGTCTGATTGTAAAACCAAAACGGAGCTACCTAACAGAACGGTCGTCAATGTGTGCATTCAACTTACAGAGTTAAACTCGTGTGTTGAAGGGGAAGTCTGGAAACGCTTTCTGTGGAGAGATCTCAAAACAGGCATTTCCAGCACTATTCCCGCATATAACGAAATAGCAGTAAAACTCTGCCTAAAACACAGAAGAAACGTATCCTTCAATCTGCTCTGCTGTGCGTTTGTTCAGCTAAGTGAGTGAAATCTCCGTTAGAATCTGGAGTTAGAAACACGTTTCTGGGAAGAGCTGCGTTTGGACATTTCTCAGTGAATGGGAGTATATGGTGTAAGGAGAACTGTCTGATTGTAAAACCAAAACGGAGCTACCTAACAGAACGGTCTTCAATGTGTGCATTCAACTTACAGAGTTAAACTCGTGTGTTGAAGGGGAAGTCTGGAAACGCTTTCTGTGGAGAGATCTCAAAACAGGCATTTCCAGCACTATTCCCGCATATAACGAAATAGCAGTAAAACTCGGCCTAAAACACAGAAGAAACGTAGCCTTCAATCTGCTCTGCTGTGCGTTTGTTCAGCTAAGTGAGTGAAATCTCCCGTTAGAATCTGGAGTTAGAAACACGTTTCTGGGAAGAGCTGCGTTTGGACATTTCTCAGTGAATGGGAGTATATGCTGTAAGCAGAACTGTCTGATTGTAAAAGCAAAACGGAGCTACCTAACAGAACGGTCTTCAATGTGTGCATTCAACTTACAGAGTTAAACTCGTGTGTTGAAGGGAAGTCTGGAAACGCTTTCTGTGGAGAGATCTCAAAACAGGCATTTCCAGCACTATTCCCGCATATAACGAAATAGCAGTAAAACTCGGCCTAAAACACAGAAGAAACGTAGCCTTCAATCTGCTCTGCTGTGCGTTTGTTCAGCAAAGGGAGTGAAGTCCTCCGTTAGAATCTGGAGTTAGAAACACGTTTCTGGGAAGAGCTGCGTTTGGACATTTCTCAGTGAATGGGAGTATATGCTGTAAGCAGAACTGTCTGATTGTAAAAGCAAAACGGAGCTACCTAACAGAACGGTCTTCAATGTGTGCATTCAACTTACAGAGTTAAACTCGTGTGTTGAAGGGGAAGTCTGGAAACGCTTTCTGTGGAGAGATCTCAAAACAGGCATTTCCAGCACTATTCCCGCATATAACGAAATAGCAGTAAAACTCGGCCTAAAACACAGAAGAAACGTAGCCTTCAATCTGCTCTGCTGTGCGTTTGTTCAGCTAAGGGAGTGAAGTCCTCCGTTAGAATCTGGAGTTAGAAACACGTTTCTGGGAAGAGCTGCGTTTGGACATTTCTCAGTGAATGGGAGTATATGCTGTAAGAGAACTGTCTGATTGTAAAACCAAACGGAGCTACCTAACAGAACGGTCTTCAATGTGTGCATTCAACTTACAGAGTTAAACTCGTGTGTTGAAGGGGAAGTCTGGAAACGCTTTCTGTGGCGAGATCTCAAAACAGGCATTTCCAGCACTATTCCGCATATAATGAAATAGCAGTAAAACTCTGCCTAAAACACAGAAGAAACGTATCCTTCAATCTGCTCTGCTGTGCGTTTGTTCAGCTAAGTGAGTGAAATCGTTAGAATCTGGAGTTAGAAACACGTTTCTGGGAAGAGCTGCGTTTGGACATTTCTCAGTGAATGGGAGTATATGCTGTAAAGAGAACTCTGATTGTAAAAAGCAAAGCAGCTACCTAACAGAACGGTCTTCAATGTGTGCATTCAACTTACAGAGTTAAACTCGTGTGTTGAAGGGGAAGTCTGGAAAGCTTTCTGTGGAGATCTCAAAACAGGCATTTCCAGCACTATTCCCGCATATAATGAAATAGCAGTAAAACTCTGCCTGAAACACAGAAGAAACGTATCCTTCAATCTGCTCTGCTGTGCGTTTGTTCAGCTAAGTGAGTGAAATCTCCGTTAGAATCTGGAGTTAGAAACACGTTTCTGGGAAGAGCTGCGTTTGGACATTTCTCAGTGAATGGGAGTATATGCTGTAAGGAGAACTCTCTGCTTCTAAAACCAAAACGGAGCTACCTAACAGAACGGTCTTCAATGTGTGCATTCAACACAGAGTTAAACTCGTGTGTTGAAGGGGAAGTCTGGAAACGCTTTCTGTGAGAGATCTCAAAACAGGCATTTCCAGCACTATTCCCGCATATAACGAAATAGCAGTAAAACTCTGCCTGAAACACAGAAGAAACGTATCCTTCAATCTGCTCTGCTGTGCGTTTGTTCAGCTAAGTGAGTGAAATCTCCCGTTAGAATCTGGAGTTAGAAACACGTTTCTGGGAAGAGCTGCGTTTGGACATTTCTCAGTGAATGGGAGTATATGCTGTAAGGAGAACTCTCTGCTTCTAAAACCAAAAGCGGAGCTACCTAACAGAACGGTCTTCAATGTGTGCATTCAACACAGAGTTAAACTCGTGTGTTGAAGGGGAAGTCTGGAAACGCTTTCTGTGAGAGATCTCAAAACAGGCATTTCCAGCACTATTCCCGCATATAACGAAATAGCAGTAAAACTCTGCCTAAAACACAGAAGAAACGTATCCTTCAATCTGCTCTGCTGTGCGTTTGTTCAGCTAAGTGAGTGAAATCTCCCGTTAGAATCTGGAGTTAGAAACACGTTTCTGGGAAGAGCTGCGTTTGGACATTTCTCAGTGAATGGGAGTATATGCTGTAAAGAGAACTCTCTGCTTCTAAAACCAAAACGGAGCTACCTAACAGAACGGTCTTCAATGTGTGCATTCAACTTACAGAGTTAAACTCCTGTGTTGAAGGGGAAGTCTGGAAACGCTTTCTGTGGAGAGATCTCAAAACAGGCATTTCCAGCACTATTCCCGCATATAACGAAATAGCAGTAAAACTCTGCCTAAAACACAGAAGAAACGTATCCTTCAATCTGCTCTGCTGTGCGTTTGTTCAGCTAAGTGAGTGAAATCTCCTAGAATCTGGAGTTAGAAACACGTTTCTGGAAGAGCTGCGTTTGGACATTTCTCAGTGAATGGGAGTATATGCTGTAAAGAGAACTCTGCTTCTAAAACCAAAACGGAGCTACCTAACAGAACGGTCTTCAATGTGTGCATTCAACTTACAGAGTTAAACTCGTGTGTTGAAGGGAAGTCTGGAAAGCTTTCTGTGGAGATCTCAAAACAGGCATTTCCAGCACTATTCCGCATATAACGAAATAGCAGTAAAACTCTGCCTAAAACACAGAAGAAACGTATCCTTCAATCTGCTCTGCTGTGCGTTGTTCAGCTAAGTGAGTGAAATCTCCCGTTAGAATCTGGAGTTAGAAACACGTTTCTGGGAAGAGCTGCGTTTGGACATTTCTCAGTGAATGGGAGTATATGCTGTAAAGAGAACTGTCTGATTGTAAAACCAAAACGGAGCTACCTAACAGAACGGTCTTCAATGTGTGCATTCAACTTACAGAGTTAAACTCCTGTGTTGAAGGGGAAGTCTGGAAACGCTTTCTGTGGAGAGATCTCAAAACAGGCATTTCCAGCACTATTCCCGCATATAACGAAATAGCAGTAAAACTCTGCCTAAAACACAGAAGAAACGTATCCTTCAATCTGCTCTGCTGTGCGTTTGTTCAGCTAAGTGAGTGAAATCTCCGTTAGAATCTGGAGTTAGAAACACGTTTCTGGGAAGAGCTGCGCTTGGACATTTCTCAGTGAATGGGAGTATATGCTGTAAGGAGAACTCTCTGCTTCTAAAACCAAAACGGAGCTACCTAACAGAACGGTCTTCAATGTGTGCATTCAACTTACAGAGTTAAACTCGTGTTGAAGGGAAGTCTGGAAACGCTTTCTGTGGAGAGATCTCAAAACAGGCATTTCCAGCACTATTCCGCATATAACGAAATAGCAGTAAAACTCTGCCTAAAACACAGAAGAAACGTATCCTTCAATCTGCTCTGCTGTGCGTTTGTTCAGCTAAGTGAGTGAAATCTCCCGTTAGAATCTGGAGTTAGAAACACGTTTCTGGGAAGAGCTGCGTTTGGACATTTCTCAGTGAATGGGAGTATATGCTGTAAAGAGAACTCTCTGCTTCTAAAACCAAAACGGAGCTACCTAACAGAACGGTCTTCAATGTGTGCATTCAACTTACAGAGTTAAACTCGTGTGTTGAAGGGGAAGTCTGGAAACGCTTTCTGTGGAGAGATCTCAAAACAGGCATTTCCAGCACTATTCCCGCATATAACGAAATAGCAGTAAAACTCTGCCTAAAACACAGAAGAAACGTATCCTTCAATCTGCTCTGCTGTGCGTTTGTTCAGCTAGGTGAGTGAAATCTCCCGTTAGAATCTGGAGTTAGAAACACGTTTCTGGGAAGAGCTGCGTTTGGACATTTCTCAGTGAATGGGAGTATATGCTGTAAGGAGAACTGTCTGATTGTAAAACCAAACGGAGCTACCTAACAGAACGGTCTTCAATGTGTGCATTCAACTTACAGAGTTAAACTCGTGTGTTGAAGGGAAGTCTGGAAACGCTTTCTGTGGAGAGATCTCAAAACAGGCATTTCCAGCACTATTCCGCATATAACGAAATAGCAGTAAAACTCGGCCTAAAACACAGAAGAAACGTATCCTTCAATCTGCTCTGCTGTGCGTTTGTTCAGCTAAGTGAGTGAAATCTCCCGTTAGAATCTGGAGTTAGAAACACGTTCCTGGGAAGAGCTGCGTTTGGACATTTCTCAGTGAATGGGAGTATATGCTGTAAGGAGAACTCTCTGCTTCTAAAACCAAAACGGAGCTACCTAACAGAACGGTCTTCAATGTGTGCATTCAACTTACAGAGTTAAACTCGTGTGTTGAAGGGGAAGTCTGGAAACGCTTTCTGTGGGAGATCTCAAAACAGGCATTTCCAGCACTATTCCCGCATATAATGAAATAGCAGTAAAACTCGGCCTAAAACACAGAAGAAACGTAGCCTTCAATCTGCTCTGCTGTGCGTTTGTTCAGCTAAGTGAGTGAAATCTCCGTTAGAATCTGGAGTTAGAAACACGTTTCTGGAAGAGCTGCGTTTGGACATTTCTCAGTGAATGGGAGTATATGCTGTAAGGAGAACTGTCTGATTGAAAACCAAAACGGACTACCTAACAGAAACGGTCTTCAATGTGTGCATTCAACTTACAGAGTTAAACTCGTGTGTTGAAGGAAGTCTGGAAAGCTTTCTGTGGAGATCTCAAAACAGGCATTTCCAGCACTATTCCCGCATATAACGAAATAGCAGTAAAACTCTGCCTAAAACACAGAAGAAACGTATCCTTCAATCTGCTCTGCTGTGCGTTTGTTCAGCTAAGTGAGTGAAATCTCCGTTAGAATCTGGAGTTAGAAACACGTTTCTGGGAAGAGCTGCGTTTGGACATTTCTCAGTGAATGGGAGTATATGCTGTAAGGAGAACTGTCTGCTTCTAAAACCAAAACGGAGCTACCTAACAGAACGGTCTTCAATGTGTGCATTCAACTTACAGAGTTAAACTCGTGTGTTGAAGGGGAAGTCTGGAAACGCTTTCTGTGGAGAGATCTCAAAACAGGCATTTCCAGCACTATTCCCGCATATAACGAAATAGCAGTAAAACTCTGCCTAAAACACAGAAGCGTATCCTTCAATCTGCTCTGCTGTGCGTTTGTTCAGCTAAGTGAGTGAAATCTCCCGTTAGAATCTGGAGTTAGAAACACGTTTCTGGGAAGAGCTGCGTTTGGACATTTCTCAGTGAATGGGAGTATATGCTGTAAGGAGAACTGTCTGATTGGAAAACCAAAACGGAGCTACCTAACAGAACGGTCTTCAATGTGTGCATTCAACTTACAGAGTTAAACTCGTGTGTTGAAGGGGAAGTCTGGAAACGCTTTCTGTGGCGAGATCTCAAAACAGGCATTTCCAGCACTATTCCATATAACGAAATAGCAGTAAAACTCTGCCTAAAACACAGAAGAAACGTATCCTTCAATCTGCTCTGCTGTGCGTTTGTTCAGCTAAGTGAGTGAAATCTCCCGTTAGAATCTGGAGTTAGAAACACGTTTCTGGGAAGAGCTGCGTTTGGACATTTCTCAGTGAATGGGAGTATATGCTGTAAGGAGAACTGTCTGCTTCTAAAACCAAAACGGAGCTACCTAACAGAACGGTCTTCAATGTGTGCATTCAACTTACAGAGTTAAACTCGTGTGTTGAAGGGAAGTCTGGAAACGCTTTCTGTGGGAGATCTCAAAACAGGCATTTCCAGCACTATTCCGCATATAACGAAATAGCAGTAAAACTCTGCCTAAAACACAGAAGAAACGTATCCTTCAATCTGCTCTGCTGTGCGTTTGTTCAGCTAAGTGAGTGAAATCTCCCGTTAGAATCTGGAGTTAGAAACACGTTTCTGGGAAGAGCTGCGTTTGGACATTTCTCAGTGAATGGGAGTATATGCTGTAAAGAGAACTCTCTGCTTCTAAAACCAAAACGAGCTACCTAACAGAACGGTCTTCAATGTGTGCATTCAACTTACAGAGTTAAACTCCTGTGTTGAAGGGAAGTCTGGAAACGCTTTCTGTGGAGAGATCTCAAAACAGGCATTTCCAGCACTATTCCCGCATATAACGAAATAGCAGTAAAACTCTGCCTAAAACACAGAAGCGTATCCTTCAATCTGCTCTGCTGTGCGTTTGTTCAGCTAAGTGAGTGAAATCTCCGTTAGAATCTGGAGTTAGAAACACGTTTCTGGGAAGAGCTGCGTTTGGACATTTCTCAGTGAATGGGAGTATATGCTGTAAAGAGAACTCTCTGCTTCTAAAACCAAAACGGAGCTACCTAACAGAGCGGTCTTCAATGTGTGCATTCAACTTACAGAGTTAAACTCCTGTGTTGAAGGGGAAGTCTGGAAACGCTTTCTGTGGAGAGATCTCAAAACAGGCATTTCCAGCACTATTCCGCATATAGAAATAACAGTAAAACTCTGCCTAAAACACAGAAGAAAGCGTATCCTTCAATCTGCTCTGCTGTGCGTTTGTTCAGCTAAGTGAGTGAAATCTCCGTTAGAATCTGGAGTTAGAAACACGTTTCTGGGAAGAGCTGCGTTTGGACATTTCAGTGAATGGGAGTATGCTGTAAGGAGAACTGTCTGATTGTAAAACCAAAACGGAGCTACCTAACAGAACGGTCTTCAATGTGTGCATTCAACTTACAGAGTTAAACTCGTGTGTTGAAGGGAAGTCTGGAAACGCTTTCTGTGGCGAGATCTCAAAACAGGCATTTCCAGCACTATTCCCGCATATAACGAAATAGCAGTAAAACTCTGCCTGAAACACAGAAGAAACGTATCCTTCAATCTGCTCTGCTGTGCGTTTGTTCAGCTAAGTGAGTGAAATCTCCCGTTAGAATCTGGAGTTAGAAACACGTTTCTGGGAAGAGCTGCGTTTGGACATTTCTCAGTGAATGGGAGTATATGCTGTAAAGAGAACTCTCTGCTTCTAAAACCAAAACGGAGCTACCTAACAGAACGGTCTTCAATGTGCATTCAACTTACAGAGTTAAACTCGTGTGTTGAAGGGGAAGTCTGGAAAGCTTTCTGTGGAGATCTCAAAACAGGCATTTCCAGCACTATTCCCGCATATAACGAAATAGCAGTAAAACTCTGCCTAAAACACAGAAGAAACGTATCCTTCAATCTGCTCTGCTGTGCGTTTGTTCAGCTAAGTGAGTGAAATCTCCCGTTAGAATCTGGAGTTAGAAACACGTTTCTGGGAAGAGCTGCGTTTGGACATTTCTCAGTGAATGGGAGTATATGCTGTAAGGAGAACTGTCTGATTGTAAAACCAAAACGGAGCTACCTAACAGAACGGTCTTCAATGTGTGCATTCAACTTACAGAGTTAAACTCGTGTGTTGAAGGGGAAGTCTGGAAACGCTTTCTGTGGCGAGATCTCAAAACAGGCATTTCCAGCACTATTCCGCATATAATGAAATAGCAGTAAAACTCTGCCTAAAACACAGAAGAAACGTATCCTTCAATCTGCTCTGCTGTGCGTTTGTTCAGCTAAGTGAGTGAAATCTCCGTTAGAATCTGGAGTTAGAAACACGTTTCTGGGAAGAGCTGCGTTTGGACATTTCTCAGTGAATGGGAGTATATGCTGTAAAGAGAACTCTCTGCTTCTAAAACCAAAACGGAGCTACCTAACAGAACGGTCTTCAATGTGTGCATTCAACTTACAGAGTTAAACTCGTGTGTTGAAGGGGAAGTCTGGAAACGCTTTCTGTGGCGAGATCTCAAAACAGGCATTTCCAGCACTATTCCCGCATATAACGAAATAGCAGTAAAACTCTGCCTAAAACACAGAAGAAACGTATCCTTCAATCTGCTCTGCTGTGCGTTTGTTCAGCTAAGTGAGTGAAATCTCCCGTTAGAATCTGGAGTTAGAAACACGTTTCTGGGAAGAGCTGCGTTTGGACATTTCTCAGTGAATGGGAGTATATGCTGTAAAGAGAACTGTCTGATTGTAAAACCAAAACGGAGCTACCTAACAGAACGGTCTTCAATGTGTGCATTCAACTTACAGAGTTAAACTCGTGTGTTGAAGGGGAAGTCTGGAAACGCTTTCTGTGGCGAGATCTCAAAACAGGCATTTCCAGCACTATTCCCGCATATAATGAAATAGCAGTAAAACTCTGCCTAAAACACAGAAGAAACGTATCCTTCAATCTGCTGTGCGTTCAGCTAAGTGAGTGAAATCTCCGTTAGAATCTGGAGTTAGAAACACGCTTTCTGGGAAGAGCTGCGTTTGGACATTTCTCAGTGAATGGGAGTATATGCTGTAAGGAGAACTCTCTGCTTCTAAAACCAAAACGGAGCTACCTAACAGAACGGTTGTCAATGTGTGCATTCAACTTACAGAGTTAAACTCGTGTGTTGAAGGGGAAGTCTGGAAACGCTTTCTGTGGAGAGATCTCAAACAGGCATTTCCAGCACTATTCCCGCATATAACGAAATAACAGTAAAACTCTGCCTAAAACACAGAAGAAACGTATCCTTCAATCTGCTCTGCTGTGCGTTTGTTCAGCTAAGTGAGTTAAATCTCCTTTAGATTCAGGAGTTAGAAACACGTTTCTGGCAAGAGCTGCGTTTGGACATTCCTAAGTGAATGGGAGTATATGCTGTAAAGAGAACTCTGCTTCTAAAACCAAAACGGAGCTACCTAACAGAACAGTCTTCAATGTGTGCATTCAACTTACAGAGTTAAACTCGTGTGTTGAAGGGGAAGTCTGGAAACGCTTTCTGTGGAGAGATCTCAAAACAGGCCTTTCCAGCAGTATTCCGCATATAACGAAATAACGTAAAACTCTGCCTAAAACACAGAAGAAACGTATCCTTCAATCTGCTCTGCTGTGCGTTTGTTCAGCTAAGTGAGTTAAATCTCCTTTAGATTCAGGAGTTAGAAACACGTTTCTGGCAAGAGCTGCGTTTGGACATTTCTCAGTGAATGGGGTATATGCTGTAAAGAGAACTCTGCTTCTAAAACCAAAACGGAGCTACCTAACAGACGGTCTTCAATGTTTGCATTCAACTTACAGAGTTAAACTCGTGTGTTGAAGGGAAGTCTGGAAACGCTTTCTGTGGAGAGATCTCAAAACAGGCATTTCCAGCACTATTCCCGCATATAACGAAATAGCAGTAAAACTGCCTAAAACACAGAAGAAACGTATCCTTCAATCTGCTCTGCTGTGCGTTGTTCAGCTAAGTGAGTTAAATCTCCCTTTAGATTCAGGAGTTAGAAACACGTTTCTGGGAAGAGCTGCTTTGGACATTTCTCAGTGAATGGGAGTATGCTGTAAGGAGAACTCTCTGCTTCTAAAACCAAAACGGAGCTACCTAACAGAACGGTTGTCAATGTGTGCATTCAACTTACAGAGTTAAACTCGTGTGTTGAAGGGAAGTCTGGAAACGCTTTCTGTGGAAGATCTCAAAACAGGCATTTCCAGCACTATTCGCATATATGAAATAGCAGTAAAACTCTGCCTAAAACACAGAAGAAACGTATCCTTCAATCTGCTCTGCTGTGCGTTTGTTCAGCTAAGTGAGTTAAATCTCCTTTAGATTCAGGAGTTAGAAACACGTTTCTGGCAAGAGCTGCGTTTGGACATTCCTGAGTGAATGGGAGTATATGCTGTAAAGAGAACTCTGCTTCTAAAACCAAAACAGAGCTACCTAACAGAACGGTCTTCAATGTGCATTCAACTTACAGAGTTAAACTCGTGTGTTGAAGGGAAGTCTGAAACGCTTTCTGGAGAGATCTCAAAACAGGCATTTCCAGCACTATTCCCGATATAACTAAATAGCAGTAAAACTCTGCCTGAAACACAGAAGAAACGTATCCTTCAATGTGCTCTGCTGTGCGCTTTGTTCAGCTAAGTGAGTGAAATCCGTTAGAATCTGGAGTTAGAAACACGTTTCTGGTAAGAGCTGCGTTTGGACATTTCTCAGTGAATGGGAGTATATGCTGTAAGGAGAACTGTCTGATTCTAAAACCAAAACGGAGCTACCTAACAGAACGGTCTTCAATGTGCATTCAACTTACAGAGTTAAACTCGTGTGTTGAAGGGGAAGTCTCGAAACGCTTTCTGTGGAAGATCTCAAAACAGGCATTTCCAGCACTATTCCGATATAACGAAATACAGTAAAACTCTGCCTGAAACACAGAAAACGTATCCTTCAATCTGCTCTGCTGTGCGTTTGTTCAGCTAAGTGAGTTAAATCTCCC
>CM038400.1:116433859-116464217 GCA_021498475.1 Saguinus midas | reverse complement strand
GAGGCACCTGATCTTGTTTTAATCCCTCAGCCTTACGGAGGCCTCAGCTCGCCCTATAAACCTGGAGCTCATTTTGTTATGGGTGAATTATTTACAGAGAAGAATGGGTTACATGTGGAAAATTACTGTTGTTTGTAGCCACTGAGCAAAGCAGAGCACATTGTGAACTGGCTGAGCATGCTTGAGAAAGGACACTGTTGACTCACAGCAATTTCTCTTGGAGCAATGCAGGCAAAATGCTGAGAAGTGTGGCTTCAGATCCTGCTTGGTTCCTCACTGGGCTGGTAAAGGCCCTGGGACCTGCCTCGAGGGTCTTCCCTGAGCCCTTGCCCTGCTCACAGCCTCACAGCCCATGCGACAGCTATGGCGTCTCCTGGCTAAGAGCGTTCCAGCGGGAAGCTCTCCATGAATGCCTAGGTGTCCTCAGAACCTGACTGCTGAACACATATGGCTTCAGTACAAAGGATTTTATCCAAACTGGCCTTTTAAAGTAGTTCACTTCAGTGCCAATCAAAAAGAGAAGATCTTTAAAAAATGAAGTAATCTCCCCTTTGTTCAAAGGTGGAAATTGCCTCTCCCTGACATGGAGAGACTGGGTTGTCAGGGATATTTTTTAGAGTAAAACTTCTTAGAAGAGAGTTTCTGGCCATGTTGCTCTTTGTGGCACACCTGGCTCTGCAATTCTGACACATCCTAGAGGACAGGGGTGGGGACGGCAGGGCCGCTGGATAATTGCTGCCTGTGTGGCCAACTCCACCCTGCATTGTGCCACTTTCCACAATTGCCTCCCATCAGCATCGGCCCTGATTCTTCCCCACACATTCACAGAGCTGGGGAAAGCTGGATTCACAGCTTGCAGCTGCTTAGCCTGAGCAGTCACTAAGGGGCCCCACAGGACCAGTGCACAGGGACACACAGCAAGGCTGGCTTGTTTTGAACCTATCAGGTGCCAAGGGGGTCGGCTAGGCCAGTCTCAGGCAATATGGTTATCTGTAGAGACAGGGGGACAGGTCTGTTGCCTCCAGACATGGCATGGGGAGCCTATCCTCACAGGCCTCTCTCTGTAACCACCCAGGCACCCCAGGAGAAGCCCCTCCAGGCACAGAGCTGGGGGCAGAACCAGAGCTGCTTTTTGAGGCATGAAGTCTACTGGGACCTTCTTTTACCACAAACAGAATAGAATCCACCATCTCTCTCTCAGGACACTGTGAAACCCTCAGGCTGGAAGGAGAGAAAAAAAATCTGGTCCAATGGACACTGAGCCCAGCCCTTGACTGAGCAGGGGCAGGTGCACAGGGACCTCTGTGAGACCTGGACCAGGCCTGCCATGACCAAGGCTTTATCAGAGCAACAGAAACTCCCAAACCCACCCCCACCAACAGCCCAAGAAGCACCAACCCACACATTCCTTGTTGGAAGAGAGCTCTCTGAGGTGGCATGCATGGAAAGCCCCAAAGCTGAGGATGAGCTGACCTCCCTGAACTGAAGCTGTCTCTAGGGAATCTGGAGCAACCTGAAAACTCAAACCCAGCCCAAGCCATGATCAGTTTAACTCGAGCCCCACCACCTCCATGGAAGGCCAAATAGAAGGAAAGGCACAGCCACTCCCAGACCAAAAAATAAAAGGTAATGATTTACCTCCCTCTCTACTGTCCATACAACAGGTCCAGCTTTCAGCCAAAATGCTCGAGTAGCATAGAAAAAGGCAATAAAAATGCATTCCCAAAAGACAAAACAACCATCAGAACAAGACAGAGACGTGACTCAGATGTTGGAACTATTTGACAGGGGATTTTAAATAAATATAACTGACACATTAAAGGCTGTGATGGAAAATGTGGACAACACGCAAGATCATGTGGTCTGGGCTGGGTGCGATGCTCACACCTGGAATCATAGAGAGGCCAGGCACAGTGCCCACCACTGAAATCAAATACAGGCCGGGCACAGTGCTTACACCTGGAATCACAGAGAGGCCGGGCACGGTGCCCACCACTGAAATCATATACAGGCTGGGCACAGTGCTTACACCTGGAATCACAGAGGCTGGGCATGGTGCCCACCACTGAAATCATATACAGGCTGGGCACAGTGCTTACACCTGGAATCAGAGAGGCTGGGCATGGTGCCCACCACTGAAATCATATACAGGCTGGGCACAGTGCTCACACCTGGAATCATAGAGAGGCCAGGCACAGTGCCCACCACTGAAATCATATACAGGCAGGGCACAGTGCTTACACCTGGAATCAGAGAGAGGCCGGGAACAGTGCCCACCACTGAAATCATACACAGGCCGGGCACAGTGCTTACACCTGGAATCAGAGAGGCCAGGCATGGTGCCCACCACTGAAATCATATACAGGCTGGGCACAGTGCTTACACCTGGAATCATAGAGAGGCCGGGCCCAGTGCCCACCACTGAAATCATATACAGGCCAGGCACAGTGCTTACACCTGGAATCACAGAGAGGCCAGGCACAGTGCCCACCACTGAAATCATATACAGGCCGGGCACAGTGCTTACACCTGGAATCAGAGAGGCCGGGCACGGTGCCCACCACTGAAATTATATACAGGCCGGGCACAGTGCTTACACCTGGAATCAGAGGCGGGCACAGTGCCCACCACTGAAATCATATACAGGCCAGGCATGGTGCTCTCACCTGGAATCACAGAGAGGCTGGGCACAGTGCTCACCACTGAAATCATATACAGGCTGGCACAGTGCTTACACCTGGAATCATACACAGGCCGGGCATGGTGCCCACCACTGAAATCATATACAGGCCGGGCACAGTGCTTACACCTGGAATCACAGAGAGGATGGGCATGGTGCCCACCACTGAAATCAAATACAGGCTGGGCACAGTGCTTACACCTGGAATCAGAGAGGCTGGGCACGGTGCCCACCACTGAAATCAAATACAGGCTGGGCACAGTGCTTACCTGGAATCACACAGGTGCAGTAGCTCACACCTGGAATCAGAGGCTGGGCACAGTGCTTACACCTGGAATCACAGAGGCCGGGCACAGTGCCACCACTGAAATCATATACAGGCTGGGCACAGTGCTTACACCTGGAATCAGAGAGAGGCTGGGCATGGTGCCCACCACTGAAATCATATACAGGCCGGGCATGGTGCTCACACCTGGAATCACAGAGAGGCCAGGCACAGTGCCCACCACTGAAATCATATACAGGCTGGCACAGTGCTTACACCTGGAATCACAGAGAGGCTGGGCATGGTGCCCACCACTGAAATCATATACAGGCTGGGCACAGTGCTTACACCTGGAATCAGAGAGGCTGGGCACAGTGCCCACCACTGAAATCATATACAGGCCAGGCACAGTGCTTACACCTGGAATCACAGAGAGGCCAGGCACAGTGCCCACCACTGAAATCATATACAGGCCGGGCATGGTGCTCACACCTGGAATCACACACAGGCTGGGTGCGGTGCTCACACCTGGAATCAGAGAGGCCGGACACGGTGCTCACACCTGGAATCATAGAGAGGCCGGGCACGGTGCCCACCACTGAAATCATATACAGACCAGGCACAGTGCTCACACTTGGAATCATAGAGAGGCCAGGCACAGTGCTCACCACTGAAATCATATACAGGCTGGGTGCGGTAGCTCACACCTGAAATCATATACAGGCCAGATGTGGTGCTCACACCTGGAATCATATGCAGGCTGAGCACAGTGGCTAACACGTGGAATGATATACTGGCCAGGCACGGTGCTCACACCTGGAATCATAAACAGGCTGGGTGTGGTAGCTCACACCTGGAATCATACACAGGCCAGGCATGGTGCTCTCACCTGGAATCACACACAGGCTGGGTGAGGTAGCTCACACCTGGAATCATATACAGGCCAGGCATGGTGCTCACACCTGGAATCACACACAGGTTGGGTGTGGTAGCTCACACCTGGAATCATATACAGGCCAGGCATGGTGCTCTCACCTGGAATCACACACAGGCTGGGTGAGGTAGCTCACACCTGGAATCATATACAGGCCAGGCATGGTGCTCACACCTGGAATCACACACAGGTTGGGTGTGGTAGCTCACACCTGGAATCATATACAGGCCAGGCATGGTGCTCTCACCTGGAATCACACACAGGCTGGGTGAGGTAGCTCACACCTGGAATCATATATAGGCCAGGCACAGTGCTCACACCTGGAATCACACAGGTGCAGTAGCTCACACCTGGAATCATATACAGGCCAGGCATAGTGCTCACACCTGGAATCATATACAGGCCAGGCATGGTGCTCTCACCTGGAATCACACACAGGCTGGGTGTGGTAGCTCACACCTGGAATCATATATAGGCCAGGCACAGTGCTCACACCTGGAATCACACAGGCTGGATGAAGTAGCTCACACCTGGAATCATATATAGGCCAGGCACAGTGCTCACACCTGGAATTATACACAGGTTAGGTGCAGTAGCTCATACCTGGAATCATACACAGGCCAGGCACGGTGCTCTCACCTGTAATCATATAGAGGCGAGACATGGTACTCACACCTGGAATCATATGCAGGCCAAGCACAGTGGCTAACACCTGGAATGATATACTGGCCAGGCGTGGTGCTCACACCTGGAATCACACACAGGCTGGGTGTGGTAGCTCACACCTGGAATCATATACAGGCCAGGCATGGTGCTCACACCTGGAATCACACATAGGCTGGGTGTGGTAGCTCACACCTGGAATCATATACAGGCCAGGCATGGTGCTCACACCTGGAATCACACACAGGCTGGGTGTGGTAGCTCACACCTGGAATCATACACAGGCCCGGCATGGTGCTCACACCTGGAATCACACACAGGCTGGGTGCAGTGCTCACACCTGGAATCATAGAGGCCAGGCACGGTGCTCACACCTGGAATCATAGAGAGGCTGGGCACAGTGCTCACACCTGGAATCATAGAGGCCAGGCACAGTGCTCACCACTGAAATCATATACAGGCTGGGTGGTGGCTCACACCTGGAATGATATACTGGCCAGGTGTGGTGCTCACACCTGGAATCATCGCAGGCTGAGCACAGTGGCTAACACCTGGAATGATATACTGGCCAGGCATGGTGCTCACACCTGGAATCATAAACAGGCTGGGTGGTAGCTCACACCTGGAATCATACACAGGCCAGGCATGGTGCTCACACCTGAATCACACACACAGGCTGGGTGAGGTAGCTCACACCTGGAATCATACAGGCCAGGCATGGTGCTCACACCTGAATCACACACAGGCTGGGTGTGGTGCTCACACCTGAATCATATACAGGCCAGGCATGGTGCTCACACCTGAATCACACACAGGCTGGGTGCAGTGCTCACACCTGGAATCATATAGGCCAGGCACAGTGCTCACACCTGGAATCACACAGGCTGGGTGTGGTGCTCACACCTGAATCATATACAGGCCAGGCACAGTGCTCACACCTGGAATGATATACTGGCCAGGCATGGTGCTCTCACCTGGAATCACACACAGGCTGGGTGCAGTGCTCACACCTGGAATCATATACAGGCTGGGCACAGTGCTCACACCTGGAATCACACACAGGCTGGGTGCAGTGCTCACACCTGGAATCATACAGGCCAGGCACAGTGCTCACACCTGGAATCATATACAGGCTGGCATGGTGCTCACACCTGGAATCATATGCAGGCCAAGCACAGTGGCTCACACCTGGAATCATACAGGCCAGGCATGGTGCTCACACCTGGAATCACACACAGGCTGGGTGTGGTGCTCACACCTGGAATCATATACAGGCTGGGCATGGTGCTCACACCTGGAATCACACACAGGCTGGGTGCAGTGCTCACACCTGGAATCATATACAGGCCAGGCATGGTGCTCACACCTGGAATCACACACAGGCTGGGTGTGGTAGCTCACACCTGGAATCATATACAGGCCAGGCATGGTGCTCTCACCTGGAATCACACACAGGCTGGGTGCGGTAGCTCACACCTGGAATCATATACAGGCCAGGCACAGTGCTCACACCTGGAATCACACAGGCTGGGTGTGGTAGCTCACACCTGGAATCATATACAGGCCAGGCACAGTGCTCACACCTGGAATCATATACAGGCCAGGCATGGTGCTCTCACCTGGAATCACACACAGGCTGGGTGGTAGCTCACACCTGGAATCATATACAGGCCAGGCACAGTGCTCACACCTGGAATTATATGCATCCCAGGAATGGTTGCTCACACCTGGAATCATATACAGGCTGGGTGTGGTGCTCACCCTGGAATCATACACAGGCTGGGTGCAGTAGCTCACATCTGGAATCACACACAGACTGGGTGTGACAGCTCAAACCTGGAATCATGTACAGGCTGGGCACAGTGCTCATGCCTGGAATCATACAGAGGCTGACACCTGGAATCCCAGCACTTTGGGAGGCCAAGGTGGGTGGATCACTAGAGGTCAGGAGTTCAAGAACTGGCCTGGCCAATGTGGTGAAATCCCATCTCTACTAAAAATACAAAAATTAGCCAGGTGTGGTGGCACATGCCTGACATCCCAGCCACTTGGGAAGCTGAAGCACAAGAATCACTTGAACCCAGGAAGTAGAGGCTGCAGCTGAGATCACAGTTGGCCAACACCCCCAGAACTCTCCTATGTTTGTGCCATGGTTTGAATGTTTGTCCCCCTCCAAAATTCAAAGCCTGGAACTTAAGCCCGAGTGTGATGATAGCAGGAAACAGGGGCAACTGACTGGACATGAAACCCATCATGACTTGAGGCTGGATTCCACCTCCAGGAAACAGGAAATGCAGATTTCCATTGCTGATGAATTACTCAGCCCAGGGCATTTTCTTTTTACAGCAGCACAATTCCTAGTCACCCTGAGCTGCAAAATTCAAGGGAGTTTATTTACTTGTATTATTTCTACAAAGGACAACTTTTAGTACTAATGGAAACACATCTGGCTTGGTCTGCAAATAGGACAATCCAAAAATGCCAAAAGAAGGTGCCCAAGAATTTCAAGAAAAAACTGTTGGCAGAGGTCATTTCAACAGAGTAATATCTTTTAATTTAGACATGTGTAGATATATTTTATTTATGACTAAGAAAATAGTTCATTAAAATACCTTTTCATGGTAGGCTGTTTAAAATCTAGTAGTAATGTGACAATATTTTAAACTGCTCTAAAAATAACTTGAAATACTCTCAGAAAAGAGCACCCTGAACATGGCTCTACACTCCCTGGAAGTTTCATAAATGCTAAAATGTTCTGTTTCCATTCAAAAGTAGTGAGTAAGTGAAAATACCAAATATTCTTGGAAAATAAATTATATATAGAATATACATGATCTATATACATAAGTATACTTGCACACAAATGCAAAATTATCCACCTTATAATTATGTCTTTTACATTTGGGTCATTGCAGCCACACTGTCCTCTCAGCAACACCCACTATTTGTGTAGTATTTCTTCCTTCCACAGGGCTTCCTGCAAAAGCAGACGCAGCCTGTTGCACTCATCCACCTCTGGGGCTGCCCACCACCTCTTCAGGTGCTGGTTGTCAATGGAGCTGGAGGCCCTGGCCAACACCAGAGCCAGGAAGCTGCCAACAGCCTTCTCAGGCTCACCCACCACAGCCATGGTCACCAGCCTGCAGGGAGAAGTGCAGAAGCAGAGGGTCAGTGCTCACACAGGGACATTGCTATGTCAGAGGATCAGTACTCACACGGGGACATTCAGTTATATCTGAAGATCAGTGCACACATGGGAACATTCAGGTATGTTTGAGGACAGTGCTCACAGTGACATTCAGTGATGTCTGAGGATCAGGGCTCACACAGGGACATTCAATTATGTCTAAGTATCAGTGCTCACACAGGGATTCAGTTATGTCAGAGGATCAGTGCACACACAGGGATATTCAGTTATGTCTGAGGGTTGGTGCTCACATAAGAATATTTAGTTTTGTCTGAGGATCAGTGCACAAATGGGGACATTCAATTATATCTGAGGATCAGTACTCACATGGGGACACTGAGTCATGTCACATGGGGAGATTCAGGGGGTCAGTGCTCACATGGGGACATTCAGATATATCAGAGGATCAGTGCTCACATGCAGACATTCAGATACATCAGAGAATCAGTGCACACATGGGGACATTCAGTTACATCTGAGGATCAGTGTACACACAATGCATTCAGTTACATCAGAGGGTCAGTGCTCACCCAAGGATACTATGTCTGAGAATCAGTTCTCACACAGGAACATTCAGTTACATCAGAGGATCAGTGCTCACATGAGGACATTCAGTTGTATCAGAGAATCAGTGTCCACACGGGGAAATTCAGTTATGTCTGAGGATCAGTGCTCACACAGAAACATTCAGTTATGTCTGAGGATCAGTGCTCACAAGAAGACATTCAGTTATGTCAGAGGATCAGTGCTCACATGAGGATATTCAGTTATGTCAGGATCAGTGCTCATACAGGGACATTGAGTTATGTCTGAAGATCACTGCACACATGGGGACATTAAGTTATGTCTGAGGATCAGTGCTCATACAGGGACATTCAGTTGTCTGAGGATCAGTGCACACATGGGGACATTCAGTTAAGTCTCAGTCTTCCAAAATATCTATCTTCTATGGGAAGAGTGAAATGGATGGGAAATTATAAAAACACCAATGGCCAAAATGAAAGCTAGACCAGAAATAAATATATGAAAACCTACAGAAAACATTGTGAAAATGCATTTCTGCATGCTAGAGTTCTGCCAGACAGACCTTCACAGAGGTAAGTAATAAGGACCTGCTACAGGAAGACAGGCAGGAGACTCAGGCTGCCTGCTCTCTCCTCAGGCCAGGAGTCAGCATCCCCCCTGGCAGGTCTGCAGGTAGGTCCCTGGAGAAGGTGGGGGCTATTCACAGCCCAAGCAGGCCTACCCACCAGAACCTCATCCTTGGTCTCCAGCCTCCCGGATCTCACCCACAGCTGAGTGTCAGGGCTGACAAATCTCCATCTCCAGCCTGGACTCACCCTGGAGCCCCAGACCCCTACTCACCCTCATCTCAATGGGACCAGCACCCCCATCATCCACCCAGTGCTGGAACACAAGACCTGGGGCCACCCTGCCCCCCAGTCTCACTCCCAGAGGCCCCTTCCCCACAGTGAGGCTGTCCCCATCTCACACCAATTACCACAAGCTCACTAACCAGGCCCCAGCTCTAATCCCCTCCCCAGGCTGACAGAGACTCTCAAAGACACGCCTCCTATGTCCCCCTGTCCCTGACTCAAATCCCCTCCTGTGGCTGGTAGGAACACATCTAGTCTCTCTTTGTGGCTCTAGGCCTCCAGCTCACACTCCTGGCACCTGCAGCTCCAGGCCTGGCTGGGCGTCCCCTCTCCCTGTGCCTCTTGCAGACTCCCTGAACATCTTGGCTTCACACCTGCTTGTCTTTTCAGATCTGGCTGTGCTGATGGAGTCCAGGTCCCTGCCCTTGTCACTACAGGGGAGAAAACCACATCCATCTCAACCACCAGCCATGTTTGGAGGGCATCACACACAGAGCTGTGGCTCCTATGATCAGACCCTCGGGTTCCCCCCAACAGCAGCATGGTCTACCTTGGGTGGGTCACCTGCCCCTGCACAGGACCTGCTACCCCACCAAGACCCCATCTCCTATGTCTCTGTCCCCTCAATATGACCATCCTTCCCTGCCCCACTCAGCCCTGACCCACACTTGTGACCTCTTCCTCATCCTCTGTCTCCACAGCATGTTTTCCAGCACATTTCAGGACTCCTTCATTTACTCTGCTTATTGTCTGTCTTGCCCACCAGAGACTGAGAGATCTCAGGGTGTGGAGCCCCAGGTGCCAAGCACACAGTCAGTGGTCAGTAAAAGTATTTTTCTTATAAAGCAAGCACAGACATGCTTCTGGAATGAACTGCAGGTGTGCTGTGTGGTTATCTATGATCACAATCTGGATTTTAATATATTTTTTAATAATCAGAATAATGTAAGTAAACTTAGGACTCTAAATAAATACAATTCTTTTTTCTTAAATTATACTTTAAGTTTTGGGATACCTGTGTAGAACGTGCAGGTTTGTTATGTAGGTATACACATACCATGGTGGTTTGCTGCACCCATCAACCCGTCATCTACATTAGGTATTTCTCCTAATGCTATCCCTCCCCTAGGCCCACATCCCACTAACAGGCCCTAGTGTGTGATGTTCCCCTCCCTGTGTCCATGTGTTCTCATTGTTCAACTGCCACTTATGAGAACATGCAGTGTTTGGTTTTCTGTTCCTGTGTTAATTTGCTGAGAATGATGGTTTGCAGCTTCATGCATGTCCCTGCAAAGAACATGAGCTCATCTCATTGTAATGACTGCATAGTACTCCATGGTGTATATGTGCCAGATTTTCCTTATCCAGTCTACCACTGATGGGCATTTGGCTTGGTTCCAAGTCTTTGCTATTGTGAACAGTGCTATAATAAACATACATGTGCATGTGTCTTTATAATAGAATGATTTATAATCCTTTGGGTATATACCTAGTAATGGGATTGCTGGGTCAAGTGGTATTTCTGGTTTTAGATCCTTGACAAATCACCACACAGTCTTACACAATGGTTGAACTAATCTACACTCCCACCAGCAGTGTAGAAGTGTTCCTATTTCTCCATATTCTCTGCAGCATCTGTCATTTCCTGACTTTTTAATGATTGCCATTCTAACTGATGTGAGATGATATCTCATTGTGGTTTTGATTTGCATTTCTCTAATGATCAAGGGTAATGAGCTTTTTTATGTTTGTTAGCCACATAAATGTCTTTTTTGAGAAGTGTCTGTTCATATGTTTCACCCACCTTTTAATGGGGTTGTTTTCTTATAAATTTGTTTAAGTTCCCGGTAGATTCTGGATATAAGCCCTTTGTCAGATGGATAGATTGCAAAAATTTTCTCCCATTCTATAGGTAGCTTGTTTACTCTGATGATAGTTTCGTTTGCTGTGCAGAAGCACTTTAGTTTTTCTTTTTTTCTGTTTTTGGAGATGGTGTTTCACTCATGTTGCCCAGGCTGGAGTGCAATGGTGCAATCTCAGCTCACTCCAACTTCTGCCTCCCATATCCAAGCGATTTTCCTGTCTCAGCCTCCCAAGTAGCTGGAACCACAGGCGTGTGCCACCACACCCAGCTGATCTTTGGTATTTTTTAGTAGAGATGAGTTTTCACTATGTTAGGCAGGATGGTCTCAATCCTCTGACCTCATGATCTGCCTGCATCAGCCTCCCAAAGTGCTGGGATTACAGGCATGAGCCACCATGCCAAGCTGCTCTTTAGTTTAATTAGATCCCATTTTTCAATTTTTAGCTTTTGTTCCCATTGCTTTTTGTGTTTTAATCATGAAGTCTTTGCCCATGACTATGTCCTGAATGGAACTGCCTAGGTTTTCTAATAGGATTTCTATGGTTTTAGATCTTATATTTAAATCTTTAATCTATCTTAATTGTTGTATAAGGTATAAGGAAGGGGTACAGTTTCAGTTTTCTGCATATGGATAGCCAGTTTTCCCAATACCATTTACTAAATAGCAAATCCTTTCCCCATTGCTTGTTTTTGTCAGGTTGGTCAAAGATCAGATGATTGTAGACATGTAGTGTTATTTCTGAGGTCTTTGTTCTATTTCATTGGTCTATATATCTGTTTTGGTACCAGTACCATGCTGTTTTGGTTACTGTAGCTTTGTAGTATAGTTTGAATTCAAGTGGCATGATGGCTCCAGATTTGTTCTTTTTGCTTAAGATTGTCTTGGTTGTACAGGCATTTTGGTTCCATATGAAATTTCAAGTAGTTTTTTCTAATTCTGTGAAGAAAGTCAACAGTAGCTTGATAGAGATAGCATTGAATATATAAATTACTTTGGGCAGTATGACCATTTTCAGGATATTGATTCTTCCTATCCATGAGCATGGAATGTTTTTCTATTGTTTGTGTCTTATTTCTTTGAGCAGTGGTTTGTAGTTCTCCTTGAAGAGGTCCGTCACATGCCTTATAAGTTGTATTCCTGGGTATTTTATTCTTTTTGTAGCAATTGTGAATGGGAGTTCATTCATGATTTGGCTGTTTGTCTTTTGTAAGTATAAGAATGCTTGTGATTTTTGCACACTGATTTTGAATCCTGACACTGCTGAAGTTGCTTATCAGCTTAAGGAGATTTGGGGCTGACACAATGGGGTTTTATAAATATAATATCATATCATCTACAAACAGAGACAATTTGACTTCCTCTGTTCCTATTTAAATACCATTTATTTCTTTCTCTTGTTTGATTACTCTGGACACAACTTCCAATACTATGTTGAACAGGAGTAGTAAGAGAAGGCATCCTTGTCTAGTGCCAGTTTTCAAAGGGAACGCTTCTGGCTTTTGCCCATTCGGTATGATATTGGCTGTGGGTTTGTCATAAACAGCTCTTATTATTTTGAGACACATTCCATCAATATCTAGTTTACTGAGAGTTTTTAGCATAAAGGGGTAAATTTTATTGAAGGCCTTTTCTGCATCTGTTCAAATAATCATGTGGGTTTTGTCATTGCTTCTGTTTATGTGATGGATTACATTTATTGATTTGCATATGTTGAACCAGCCTTGCAACCCAGAGATGAAGCTGACTTGATCATGGTGGATAAGCTTTTTGATGTGCTGCTGGATTCAGTTTGCCAGTATTTTATTGAGGATTTTCACATCAATGTTCATCAGGGATACTGGCCTGAAATTTTCTTTTTTGTTGTCTCTGCCAGGTTTTGGTATCAGAATGATGCTGGCCTCATAAATGAGTTAGGGAGGGCTGGGTGCAGTGGCTCAAGCCTGTAATCCCAGCACTTTGGGAGGCTGAGGTGGGTGGATCACGAGGTCAAGAGATTGAGACCATCCTGGTCAACATGGTAAAACCCCGTCTCTACTAAAAATACACAAAAATGGCTGGGCATGGTGGCGCGTGCCTGTAGTCCCAGCTACTCAGGAGGCTGAGGCAGGAGAATTGCCTGAACCCAGGAGGCAGAGGTTGCAGTGAGCTGAGATCATGCCATTGCACTCCAGCCTGGGTAACAAGAGCAAAACTCCATCTCAAAAAAAAAAATGAGTTAGGGAGAAGTTCCTCTGTTTCTAATGTTTGGAATAGTTTCAGAAAGAATGATACCAGCTCATCTTTGTACCTCTGGTAGAATCTGGCTGTGAATCTGTCTGGCCCCAGGCTTTTTTTTGGTTGGTAGGCTATTAATTACTGCCTCAATTTTAGAACTTGTTATTGGTCTATGCAGGGATTCTACTTTTTCCTGGTTTAGTCTTGGGAAGGTGTATGTGCCCAGGAATTTATCCATTTCTTCTACATTTTCTAGTCTATTTGCATCGAGGTGTTTACAGTATTCTCTGATGATAGTCTGTATTTCTATGGAATCAGTAGTGATCCACTGGCAACAGGCCTTAAGCCTGTCATGAACAGGCCTTAAAGAAACTGGCCACAAACAAAATATCTATAGCACTGTAACATACTCATAATGGTGGGGACGCACATTGCTGGAGGTTGTCGGTTTACTGGAGTGAGAGAGAGAAATACCTGACCCATCCAGAGCAGAAGACCACTTAAAGGTGTTCCGGGACCACAAACTGTAGCATGAGGACCTAACAACATGTTCCAGTTGCAATAGATATACGCGTCAGAGACTGGTTTTTGCCACTAGTAAAGAACGCTTTGTTTCCTGTGAAGAATCCTTTTAGTTAATTTATAAACTGCAGTAATGATGATTATCACTTGCTTGCTGTCAATAAATATGTGGCTCAAACTCTGTTCAAGGCTCTCAGCTGGGAAGGCCGAAGCCCCCTGATGCCCCACCTTTTGCATTTTATCTTTGTGTCTGTTTCTTAATTCCTTCAGTGCCACCTGGGTTGGGGTCTCTACAACTGAGTGGGTCTTGGCAGTAATCTCCCCTTTATTATGTTTTATTGTGTCTATTTGATTCTTCTCTCTTTTTTTCTTTATTATTCTGGCTAGTGGTCTATGTATTTTGTAAATCTTTTCAAAAAGCCAACTCCTGAATTTATTGATTTTTTTCAAAGGCTTTTAGTGTCTCTATTTTTTTCAGCTCTGCTCTGATCTTAGTTATTTCTTGTCTTCTGCTAGCTTTGAATATGTTTGTTTTTGCTTTCCTAGATCTTTTAATTGTGATGTTAGGGTGTAGATTGCAGATCTTTCCTGCTTTCTCCTGTTGGCATTTAGTGCTATAAATTTCACTGTAAACACTGCTTTAGCTGTGTCCCAGAGATTCTGGTACATTGTGTCTTTGTTCTCATTGGTTTTGAAGAACTTATTTGCTTCTGCCTTAATTTTATTATTTATGCAGTAGTCATTCAGAAGCAGGTGGTTCAGTTTCCTTGTAGTTGTGCAGTTTTGAGTGAGTTTCTTAATCCTGAGTTCTAATTTGGTTACACTGTGGTCTGAGAGACTGTTTGTTATGATTTCTGTTCTTTTGCATTTGCTGAGGAGTGTTTTATTCCCAAATATGTGGTCAATTTTAGAATAAGTGTGATGTGGTGCTGAGAAGAATGCATATTCTGTTGATTTGGGATGGAGAGTTATATAGATGTCTGTTAAGTCCACTTGGTCCAGAGCTGAGTTCAAGTCCTGAATATCCCTGGTAATTTTCTGTCTTGTTGATCTAATACTGAAAGTGGGGTGTTAAAATCTCCCATTATGTTGTGGGAGTCTAAGTCTCTTTGTAGGTCTCTAAGAACTTGCTTTATGAATCTGGGTGCTCCTGTATTGGGTGCATATATATTTAGGAGAGTTAGCTTTTGTTGGTGCAATGATCCCTTCACCAGTATGTAATGCCCTCTTTGCCTTTTTTCATGTTTGTTGGTTTAAAGTCTGTTTTAACAAACTAGGATTGCAACTTCTGCTATTTCTGCTTTCCATTTGCTTAGTAAATATTCTTCCATCCCTTTATTTTGAGCCTATGTGTGTCTTTGCACATGAGATGGGTCTCCTGTATGCAACACACTGAAGGGTCTTGACTTCTTATCCAATTTGCCACCCTGTGTCTTTTAATTGGGGCATTTACCCCATTTACACTTAAGGTTAACATTGTTATGTGTGAATTTGATGCTGTCATTATGATGACAGCTGGTTATTTTGTCTGTTGATGCAGTTTCTTCATAGTGTCAATGGTCTTTACAATTTGGTATGTTTTTGCAGTGGCTGATACCAGTTTTTCCTTTCCATATTTAGTGCTTCCTTCAGGAGCTTTTGTAACACAGGCCTGGTGTGACAAAATCTCTCAGCATTTGCTTGTGTGTAAAGGATTTTATTTCTCCTTTGCTTATGAAGCTTAGTTTGGCTGGATATGAAATTCGGGGTTCAAAATTCTTTCCTTTAAGAGTGTTGAATATTGGCTCCTACTCTTTTGGCTTGTAGGGTTTCTGCATAGAGATCTGCTGTTAGTCTGATGGGCTTTTCTTTGTGGGTAACCTGACCTTTCTCTCTGGCTTCCCTTAACATTTTTTCCTTCATTTCAACCTTGGTGAGTCTAACAATTATGTGTCTTGGGGTTGCCCTTCTCAAGGAGTATCTTTGCGGTATTCTTTGCATTTCCTGAAGCTGAATGTTGGCCTGTCTTGCTGGGTTGTGAAATTTCACCTGGATAATATCCTGAAGAGTGTTTTCCAACTTGGTTCCATTCTCCCCATCACTTTCAGGTACACCAATCAAACATAGGTTTGGTCTTTTCACATAGTCCCATATTTCTTGGAGGCTTTGTTCATTGTTTTCATTTTTTTTCTTTAATTTTGTCTTAATGCTTTATTTCATTAGGTTTATCTTCAATCTGTGATATCTTCTTTCACTTGATCCATTTGGCTACTGATACTTGTGCATGCTTCATGAAGTTCTCATGCTGTTTTTCAGCTCCATCAGGTCATTAGTGTTCTTCTCTACACTGGTTACTCTAGTTAGCAATTGCTCTTAACTTTTTTCAAGGTTCTTAGCTTCCTTGCATTGGGTTAGATTATGCTCCTTTAGCTCAGAGGTGTTTGTTATTACCCACCTTCTGAAACCTACTTCTACCATCAAACTCATTCACCATCCAGTTTTCTCCCCTTGCTGGTGAGGAGTTGTGATTTTTTGGAGGAGAAGAGGCATTCTGGGTTTTTGAATTTTCAGCCTTTTTGTGCTAGTTTTTCCTCATCTTCCTGGATTTATCTACCTTTTGTCTTTGATGTTGGTGACCTTTGGATGGGATTTTTCTGTGGACATCCTTTTTGTTGATGTTGATGCTATCTTTTCTGTTTGTTAGTTTTCCTTCTAATAGGCCCCTCTGCTGCAGGTCTGCTGGAGTTTGTTCTAAGTCCACTCTAGACTCTGTTGGCCCAGGAGGTATGGTGGTCAGGAACCCACTTGAGGAGGCAGTCTGTCCCTTAGCAGAGCTTGAGTGCTCTGCTGGGAGATTCACTGCTCTCTTCAGAGCTGGTAGGCAGGAACATTTAAGTCTGCTGAAGCTGCACCCACAGCCACCCCTTCCCCCAGGGGCTCTGTCCCAGGGAGATGAGAGTTTTATCTATAAGCCCCTGACTGGGGCTGCTGCCTTTCTTTCAGAGATGCCCTGCCCAGAGAGGAGGAATCTAGAGAGGCAGTCTGGCTACAGTGGCTTCACCAAGCTGTGGTGGGCTCCACCCAGTTTGAACTTCCTGGAAGCTTTGTTTACACTGTGAGGGGAAAACTGCCTACTCAAGATTCAGTAATGGCAGACACCTCTTCTCCCACCAAACTCGAGCATCCCAGGTCAACTTCAGGCTGCTGTGCTCTCAACGAGAATTTCAAGCCAGTGGATCTTAGCTTGCTAGGTTCTGTGGGGGGTGGGATCTGCTGATCTAGACCACTTGGCATCCTGGCTTCAGCCCCCTTTCCAGCAGAGTGAACAGTTCTGTTTCACTGGCATTCCAGGCACCACTATGGTATGAACAAAAACTCCTGCAGCTAGCTCAGTGTATGCCCTAATGCCTGCTCAGTTTTGTGCTTGAAACCCAGGACGTGGTGGTGTAGGCACTTGAAGGAATCTGCTGGTCTCTGGGTTGTAAAGACAGTAGGAAAAGCATAGGATCTGGCCAGAATGCACCACAGTCCCACATAGCTACCCTTGGCTAAGGGAGGGACCCCTTGCACTTCCTGGGTGAGGCAACATCCCACCCTGCTTCTGCTCACCCTCTGTGGGCTGCATGCACTATCTAACCAGTTCCAGTGAGATGAGCCAGTACTTCAGTTGAATATGCAGAAATCACCTACCTTCTGCATTGATGTTCCTGGGAGCTACAGACTGGAGCTGTACCTATTTGGGCATCTTGCAAGACACCCAATAAATGCAATTCTTAATTTTGTTCAGATCTCATCAGGATACCCCCAACATTCTATTAAACTATTTATCTTTCCTTTACAAAAGGGCTGTGGGATTTCTCTCCTCCAGGTCAACACAAACCTTCACAGTAGGATAATTTATTAAAAAGAAATGTAGAATCTCAAGGAAAAAAATGCAGATGAACAGACAAGCAGGGCCCAGGGAAAGCACCTCATGATGAAAGCTTTCATGAACACTTCTGCTCTGAAACAAACAAAGCAACAAAGAACTACCTAACAGTGGTGTCAGTGAGAGTGTGCCCATCTTCAATTCCACCAGTGACATCACGGGAACTGACATGCATGTCCTGGGAGCACTTGTCTGGCTGTGAGCTGGGAGACCCCTCAAGGGGCCTGAGCCAGAATGGCTTCAGTGTGGCATTGTGCAGATCATTAATTCCATACACCATTCCCCTTTGGAGACTAGGGGAACACACTACCTCACTGAAACGTTACAGACTTACAGTTTTTAAGACTGGCAAAGAACATACCTGAGACACTCTCACAAACTGTCATTTCTTACTCATAGAAAAATAATGATGGGGAAATACCACAAATGAATTTGTCAGTCCAATAGACTAGCTTGGGTAAATATAAAATAATCACACTTTAAAGTTGTTTTAAATTTTTTTAATACACAATCCAAGAGTGAACCAGACTCAAGTAATATGATCTCAGTGGTGGTGGCAGGGAGGCAGATCGCTCTGGAGGAGGTCCCAGATGTAGACACTGGATGTGTCATCCTGCACCAGGAACACAGCAGGCCTGGTTGGGGACCACTGCAGGCCGGTGACCGCATGGCCATCTGTGCTGCTGTCCCACTGCAGGAGGGGAAATGTGGAACTCAGCTGGTGCAGCCTGATGCTTCCATCTGAACAGCCAGCCTGTGACCAGGAAAGATGAACACTGCTGAGCATGGTCTTGTCCTTTCTTTTTTTTGAGATAAGGTCTCACTCTGTCATGCAGCCTGGAGTACAGTGGGACAATCACATGTCACTGCAGCCTTGACCTCCCAGGCTCAATCAATCCTCCTGCCTTAGCCTCCTGAGTAGCTGGGACTACACACATGCACCACCACACATGGCTATTATTACTTGTAGAGATGAGGTCTCACTATGTTGTCCAAGCCAGTCTCAAACTGCTGGCCTCAAGTGATTCTCCTACCTTGGCCTTGCAAAGTGCTGGGATTACAGGTGTGAGCCATCATGCCCAGCCTTTTTTTATTCTCTTTTTTTAACTTGATTTCAGCAGCCAGAGAAATTTATCAGAGCATTCACTTTCTTTAGTTTGCACTGCAAAAACACTAACTTGTTGTTTTTGAAAGAGGAGGAAGGGGAGGGTGGAGAGGGATAACATGGGGAGAAATGCCAGATACAGTATGCACCTAAAGTAAAATAAATAATTTTTTTAAAAAAGAACTAAAATGTTAAAAAAATTGTAACATTGAATTTCTCCTCAAAAGGTACAAAGGTGAGCACTCACCTGACTGATAAACTTTGTGTTTCTCTTCCAACATGGTCAATAATCAAAAGATTCAGTGAATATGATAAATAGGTATTTATTCTCAACAAAGTTGAATATCAGTGACTCAAGCATGGGCCATTAAGATTGGTTCCATGAAAATATGGCACCTTTTATAAAACTAAATACATTTGTGTCAATAATATGGTTATATATTTCCCTTGGATTGAAATTTTCATAAAATCAAACAACTCGTTAAATAAAAGGCCAATTTTTTAGCTTTTAAAGAGATTAATTCATTTTTGCTCAATATATTTGATCTTTTCCATATTCAAAAAAAGAAAAAGAACATCAATAAGAATGTGAGTAAAATTCTAAAATGAAATATAAATAGAAACAAATTTAAAAATCTATATTCTAAATAAATAACATAATCATACAGGAAAGAAGGGCAAGAACCAGGCCACACGATTTCTGAACACTTCATTCAATGGTGCAGTTTACATTTGAAATCCAGGCAGCACCCAGAACACGGACTGCTCAGTGGCCTTCGTTTCCCACAGGCATTGAAGAGCTCTGTGTACTCCCAGAGTGAGCATGTGAACGGATCCAGATCAGTCATCCTAACAACACACAAGGCCAGGTTTCCCTTGTCTGAGAGGCAGGCACAGCCAGGGAGGAGGCAGGATGGAGGGACCCTGTTTGTTAACCTGGAGTTAGAGACAAGGGTGCAAACTCACAGTGTGTGATGCCTGCATAGGTGGTTTATGAATAAAAGTGGGTATTCCATGTGCTTTGTCTCTTAACAGACCTACATGCGCCATCAAACACTTCTTACTGCCCAGCTCTTGGTTTCTAGATACTTTTCTCCACTCATAAGAGCCACAACTTCTGGGAGAAGTGGCTGGTTCAGGGCTCACAGGATGAAGTCCAAAGGATAAAGAGCCAGCTCAAAGGACACCCACTGGCCTAACCCAGAAAGTTTGAGCAGCAAAATAAATACTGGTAGTAAATAATTGTGAACTACTAAATAAAGTAAAAAGCCTCATGTCCACAACATGTAATAAAAAGACACATACATGCATAGAGAGAGAAAAGGAAAAGTCTCCCCTAATGGTACATGCAGAATTAACAGCAGGTGGAAAATTACTATTTGCCAATCATCTTAATAATCAATTCAAGAAAGATTCATCCATGGATGCCAAAACTGGTGGTGAAAATCTAAGGAGTTTTGAGATGCTTACAAAGTGTCACCATATCTCCCCATGAGACACTTAATCAGAAAGAGACCAGGAAGCTCCACAAAGTCAGAATTTGTGTTGTACAGGATGGCACCAACCGATGTCACTGGTCTCCCCAGGACATGCATCATCCTGAGCTACTCCAGCCAAGCACAAAAAACCTGTGTTTGATCATGACTGATGGAAGCCTCAGACATGCTCAGACTCAGGAACATTCTATGAAATAACTGGCCTGTGCCCTTCAAAATGTCAAGGTCATGAAAGATAGAGGGACTCAGTCTTTGATGTCCACATCAAGGAATTTTGAAGAGACAAACCAGTGAATGAGACACAGGGACTGGGACATGACTTTTCTTAACAAGGTCATTATCGGAACATCCCTGTGATCTTCTTCACTTTACAGATTCAATAGCAGGTCTGTACCAGTGTGAACCTCCTGGTGACTGTGACCACAACAGTTATGTGGGGATGTTCTTGCTTTTAGGAAATGCATGCTGAACTGTTTAGGGATAGAGTATCATGTTTGCAACTTCCCCTCAGACAGTTAAAATACCTGAACACCCAGAGAGAAGGAAGCCCACGTGGTAGGTCTGGAGTTCCTCCACCAGAGGAGGAAACCCACCAGAGGGTGTGCAGGAAGCCTTTGAACTATTAGTGTAATTTCTCTGTAAGCCTGAAATTGTGTCAAAATAAACATTTTTTAGAAAAGATCCATTCAATAATCATATAAAATAATTTGTACCACCTAGGCAGGTAAGACTTTCAGAAAGCTGAGGACAGAAGTGTCAGGACACTCATGAGAGCCCCTGGCTCTGAGGTGCATGAGGGCAACCCAGAACCTCCAGTGTGTGAGTGGAGGTCCTCTTGGGAGGGTGTAGAAACAGGCCAGGGCAGAACCTTCCAGAGGCTGGCCCAGAAACCTCTGAAGACCTGCTGCACCTCTGGATTCAGGACCAGCTCAGGCCCTGGGGCCAGAATACATAACTCCTTTTAAAACATCGTTCTTTTATGCACCCTCACAAAACAAAAGATTTACTAATAATATGCACACCTTAGTCACAGAGGCAAGGTCTGGACCACATACATTACTATCTAATAAAATTACTATCTGAATAATGGGAACCACAAATAGGAACCACATATGTAATTTAAAATTCTCATCAGCTGGGCATGGTGGTGCATGCCTATAATCCCAGCTACTCAGAGACTGAGGCAGGAGAATCACTTGAACCCAGGAGGTGGAGGTTGCAGTGAGCTGAGACTGTGCCACTGTACTCTAGCTTGGGTGACAGAGCAAGACTCTGACTCAAAAGCAAAAAAAAAAAAAAAAAAATTGGTAGCCACATTAAAAAGTTAAAAACAAAAAAATAGCGGGGTGTGGTGACATGCACCTGTAATCCCAGATACACAGAAGGCCAAGGTGACAGAATTGCTTAAGCCTGGGAGATTGAGGCTGTACTGAGCTATGATTGTGCCATGGCACTTCCAACCCTAGCAGCAGAGCAAGACCCTCTCAAAATTAAAAAAAAAAAAGGTAAAACATTATTTCAAAATGCAATCAACAAAATAATTGTTTTTTATTGATAAAAATATACATCATGAATTTACCATCTTTATAAGTGTACAGTACAGTGTAATTAATACATTTATATGCTTTTCTTTTCATCCACACCAGCTTCTGGTAGCCACCATGCCACACTCTGTCTTCATGAGAGCCACTTTTTAGCAACTGTATATAAGTGAGAACATGTGATATGTGCCTTTCAGTGCCTTATTTCATGTGGTAGCCAGTAACTTCCACCCATATTGCTGTAAATGACAGGTTTCATTCTTTTTTATGCCCAGTATTCCATTGTGTATATTTACCACATTTCCTCTATCCATTCATCCACTGATGAGCACTTAGATTGACTCCCTATCTTGGCTATGGTGGATAGTATCACAGTAAACATAAGAGTGCAGACATCTCTTTGATGCATTTATTGTCCTTCTTGTGGCTACATACCCAGTAGTAGAATTCCTGTATCATATGGTGGTTCTATTTTTAGTTTTTTGAGAAACCACCATACTGTTTTTCATAATGGCTGGACTCATTTACATTTCCACCAGCCGTGTTCAAGGGCTCCTTCTCCACATCCTCATCAGCATCTGTTACTGCCTTTTTTATGAGCCAGTTTAACTTGGGTGAGATGAAAGCGTGTTGTGGTTTTGACTTGCATTCCTGTGATTAGTGATACTGAGCTTTTATTCATTATCTCTTGGCCATGTGTATGTCTTCTTTTGAGAAATGTCTGTTCAAATCTTTTGCCCACTTTAAAATCAGATTTTTTTTTGCTATTATTTGAACTCCTTATATGTTCTGGTTATTAATCCTGTCAGATAAAGAATTTGCTAATATTTTCATTTCCTTTGCTGTTCAGAAGCCTTTTAGAATCATGTAATCTCAATTGTCTACTTTTGCCTCCAGCTTTGTCCATTTTGCTGAGGATTGCTTTGGCTATTCAGGGTCTTTATCGATTCCATTTAAATATTAGGGCTTTTTGTCTATTTATGTGAAAAATTTCTTTGGTATTCTGAGAAGGATTGCACTGACTCTGTAAATTGCTTTGGGCAGCACTGTCATTTTAACAATATTAATTATCCCAATCCATGAGCATGCAATGTCTTCCCATTTTTTGTGACCTCTTCTATTTCTTTTATCAGTTTTAGTTTTCCTAATATAGATCTTCCACATCTTTGGTTAGACTGATTCCTAGGTATTTTACATTTTTGTAGCTACTATAAAGAAGACTGCTTTCTTGATTTGTTTTTCAGATTGTTGCCATTGGCATATATATACACTACTGACTTTTGTATACTGATTTTTATCCTGCAGCCTTACTGGATTCATGTGTCAGTTGTAACAGTTTCTTTGGTGGAGTGTAGGTTTTTCTAGGAAAAGGTCGTACTGTCTGCAAACAAGGTTAATCTGACTTCTTCCTTTCCAGTTTGGATGCTCTTTATTTCCTTCACTTGTCTAACTGCTCTGGCCAGGACTTACAGTACTTTATTGAATAAGAGTGGCAAAAGTGGGCACCATTGTCTTATTCCAGCCTTTAGAAAAAAAGCTTACAATTTTTTCCACTCAGTATGATGTTAGCCATAGGTTTGTCATAAACAGCCTTTGTTATATTGAGGTATATTCCTTCTATGCCCAGTTTGATGAGGGCTTTTATCAGAGGGATGCTGAATGTTATCAAATGCTTTTTTGGCATCTATTGAAATGATATGCTTTTTGTTCTTGATTCTGTTAACGTGATGTCTCATGTTTGTTGATTTGCATATTTTAAACCATCCTTGCATCCCTGGAATGAATCCCATTTGATCACAGTGAATGGATCTTTTTAACATCTTGCTAAATTTGGTTTGCTAGGATTTTGTTGAGGATTTTTGCCTCTGTGCTCATCAGGGATACCGGCTCATAGTTTTCATTTTCTATTGTGACCTTGTCTGGTTTGGCATCACAGTAATAGATGCTGGCCTTGTAGAACATTTCAATTTTTCTGAAGAATTTGAGAAGTACTGGCATGAATTGTTCGGTAGGATTCAGCAGTGAAGCAATCAGGTCCTGGGCTTTTCTTTGATGGGAGACATAGTACAGCTTCAACATAATTACTCATTATTGATTTACTGAAGTTTTCTATTTCTTCATGGTTCAATGTTGGTAGGCTGTATGTGTCCAAGAACTTATCCATTTCTTCTAGGTTTTCCAGTTTGTTGGCTTATAGCTGTTTATAACAGTCTCTAATGATTATCTGTATTTTTTAGGGCTCAGTTGTTGTATCTCCTTTTTTGATCCTGATTCTTTTTGAATCTTTTTTCTTATTATAGACAAAAGTTCACCACTTTTGCTTCTTTCAAAATTCAAATTTTCATTTCATTGACCTTCTGTAATTTGTCTCAATTTTACTTCTGCTCTGAACTTCACTATTTCTTTCCTTCTGCTAATTTTGGGTTTGGTTTGTTCTTGCTTTTCTCCTTCTTTGAGGTGTACTGATACATTGTTTATTTTGAAATCTACTTTTTTTGGATGAAGGCATTTGTTACTACTACAAACTTGTTAGCACTACTTTTGTCATATCCTATAAATTTTGATATGTTGCACTTCTATTTTCATTTGTTTCAATAAATTTTTTAATTTCCTTCTTAATTTCTTCATTGACCCACTAGACATTCAGGAAGATGTTTAATTTACATGTGTTTGTGTATTTCTCAAGGTTCCTTCTGTTAAAGATCTCTAGTTTTATTCCATGTTAATCATAAAAGAGACTCAATATAATTTCTATTTTTCTGAATTTGTATGGCCTTGTTTGGGGCCTGAGATATGGTGTATTATGGATGATGTCCCATGTGCTAGTGCAAAGAATGTATATTCTGTAAATGTTAGGCCTATTTGGTCTAGCGCAGGTGTCCCCAACCCCCGGGCCATAACCAGTAACAGACCAGGGCCTGTTACAAACTGGGCCACACAGCAAGAGCTGAGCAGCAGGCAAGTATTACCACCTGAACTCCAGCTCCTGTCAGATCAGTGGTAACAACACATTCTCATAGGAGCATGAACCCTATTGTGAACTGTGCATGCGAGGAATCTAGGCTTCAGTGTCCTTATGAGAATATAATACCTGATGATCTGAGGTGCAAGAGTTTCATACTGAAACTGTCCCTCAAACCCCAGTTCAGGGAAAAATTGTCTTCCACAAAAAAAGAGTCCCTGGTGCCAAAAAGGATGAGGATCACTGGTCTAGTGTGTAGTTTAACTCTGTTATTTCTTTGCCTTCTATATTTGGGAGTTCTGGTGTTGGGTGCATAGATACTTGTAACTGTTATCCTCTTGCTGAATCAACCCATATGTCATTATATAGTAAATCATTATCATTATATATAGACCCATCTTTGTCATTTTTTAGTGTCTTTGATTTGTAGTCTAATTTATCTGATATGAGTTTAGCCACTCTTGCTTTTTTTTTTTTCGTTTCTAGTTGTATGGAATATCTTTTCCATCCCTTCACTTTTAGAGAGAGAGAGAGAGAGAGACAGAGACAGAGAGAGAGACAGGCAGAGAGAGAGAGAGAGAGTGTGTGTCTGTCTGTCTGTCTGTATAGGTGAAGTGAGTTTCTTGAAGGCAGCATAGAGTTTGGTCTTGTTTATCCATTCAGCCATTCTATGCCTTTTAATTGTAGAATTGAGACCATTTACATTCAGTGATATTATAGCTGAGAACACACTACTGACATTTTGTTGCTTGTTTTCTGCTTAAGATTCCTCTCTTCCTTTATTCCTGTCTTCCTTCTCTCTGCTAGTATGTTCTAATTTGTTGCTTTTTATTTTGAATTAAGCTATTATAGGTTTCTGTACTGTAATTATTTACTTATTTATCTCATCTTGTGACCTAGACTGAAGTGGAGTAGCAAGATCACAACTCACGGCAGCTTTTGACCTCCCAGGCTCAACCTTCCCTGTCAGCCTCTCAAGCAGCTAGCTAGGACTACAGGTGGGTATGGGCACCACTATACCCAGCTAACTGGTTTTTCAGTTTGTTTGGGGTTTTTGGTAGAGATGAGATCTCACTATGTTGCCCAAGCTGGTCTTGAACTCCTAGACTCAAGCAATCCTCCCACCTCAGCCTCCCAAAGCACAAGGATTATAGGCATAAATCCCCACACCTAGCCCTAAAAAACAAGTTATTTTAAAGAGATGACAACTTATCTTAGAATACAAATAAAGGAATAAAAACAAGGAAAACACCAAACAAAAAATTCTACACTTTAACTCTAGCTCGCTCATATTTTGACTTTTAATTATCTCGATTCACATATTTTTAAATTATCTGTATCTTAACAAGTTGCTATACCTATTATTTTTAATAGGTTTGTCTTTTGGGCTTCATAGTAGTTATGAGTATATTGTGTACTACAAATACAGTAATACAGTATTCTGGGTTTGTCCATGTATTTAATTATATGAATGGCTTTTATACCTTCATGCCTTTTTTTGCATGTTAGCTTTTTTTTTCAGGTTGAAGAATTCCCTTTAGTATCTTTTCCTTTTGAGATGGAGTTTCACTCTGTCACCCAGGCAGGAGTGCAGTGGTGCAATCTCACCTCATTGCAACCTCTGCCTCCCAGGTTAAAGCAATTCTCCTGCCTTACCTTCCCGAGTAGCTGGGATTACAGGCACCCACCACCACATTTGGCTAATTTTTGTATTTTTAGTAGAGTTATATTTCACAATGTTGTCCAAGCTGGTCTCAAACTCCTGACCTCAAGTGATGCAGCTGCCTCGACCTTCAAAGTGCTGGGATTATAGGAGTGAGCCACCAAGCTTAGCCTCCTTTAGTTTGCTGCCGTTGTATGTCTGGGATAAACTTTATCCCTCCCTCATATGTGAATGACAATTTGCTAGAAAGAGTATTCTTGGACAGTAGTGTTTCTCCTGTAGCACTTTAAAAATGTCACTCTACTCTCTCCTGGCCTGTATGGTTTCCATCGAGATGTCTGTTGCCAGATGAATCAGAACTCCTTTACATGTTATTATAATGCTTCTTATCTCTCACTGCTTATAGGATATTCTCTTTCCTCTTGACCTTTGAGAGTCTGATTATTAAATGCCTTGGGGTAATTTTATTTGGGTTCAATCTGTTTGGTGTTCTCTGACCTTCCTATATCTAGATATTTATCCCCTTACGAAGTTTTGGAAAGTATTCTGTTATCATTTCTTTGAATACATTTTCTAACCCTTGTTAGCTCCCTCTTGAATATCAGTAATGCTTAGATTTGGTCTTTAGAAGTTATTTTCTCTGTCTTGTAGGTGGTCTTCATTCCTTTTCATTCTTTTATTTTTCTCCTCTGATTGTATATTTCCTTTCCTTTTTCCTTTTAGAAACAGTATCTTGCTCTGTCATTCAGGCTGGAGGGCAATGGCACAATCAGGGCTCACTGCAGCCTTAGCCTTCCAGGCTCAAGTAATCCTACTGCCTCAGCCTCCATTTGCCTCCACATGCCACCATTCATGGGAAATTTTTAAATTTTTTTAGAGACAGGGTCTCCCCATGTTGCTCAGGCTGGCTCATCGATCCTCCTGCCTTGGCTTTCCAAATACTGGGAGTGCAGATGTGGGCCACCACACCCAGCCTTGATGGTGTATTTTCAAATAGCCTGTTCTTAGCTCACTAATTCATTCCTCTGCTTGATCCACTCAGCTGCTGAGAGCCTATAATGAATTTCTTCAGTTCAGCAAATATGTTTCTCAGTTTCAAGATTTCCATTTGATTTTTTAAATTATTTCAATCTCTGTTAAATGTCTCTGATAAATTTCTGAATTGCTTTTGTGTTGTCTTGGAGATCACAGAGTTTCCTTAAAATTGCTCTTTTGAATTCTTGGTAAGAGAGTTCACAAATCACTGCCTCATTAGGTCACTGGATTTTCGCTTTGTCCTTTTGGGGAGGTCATGGTTCCGTTTGCTGCTGTTTCTTCTGGGTGTGTGTCTGTGTCTTTGCATTGCAGGATTAGTTATTTATTCCAGCTTTCTTTGTCCAGCTTGCTTTGGTTTTTATTGAATATATTTGCTTAGCAAATGCTCACTGCTAGGTTGTTGCCTCCTTTTCAGCTACAGTTGAGGTTCACCTTAAGATGAGATGAGGTTTACCTTGGCTGTATTTAGTGACTGAGGGAGGCCTGCATCAAACAAGGGAGGTCTCAAAGGATTTGTCCTGACAGCACCAGGGTTTGTGTTCAGAAGGCCGTGGGACAGCCTGGGCATGGTGCTGTGAGTGGCTACTCTCACTGAGTGCCCTTTTGGCTGAGGTGCAGTTTGCAGGGCTGGGGAGAGTAGTCCCACCTCCACTTTGCTTCTGGGCATCCTCAGGGGTGTTTCTCCCTTCAAGCACTCAGGATGGATGCTGCCTATGGGCACAGGCAGGTACAGGGCACCCAAGAAAGTAAAGAAACTGGGTGTCCACCTCAATTTTTACTTTCTCCAGCACAGAAACCATGGGTTCTGGGGAGATTTTCCATGCACTTCATGCCTGACTAAATAAGGGGGAAAGGGCACTGCGGATATGGAAACCCAGTTTTCCTCCTATCTGCTCGCACCTTCAGACTTGAGCTCTAAGTTCTTAGTGGCGAAGATCTTAGTGCTGTGTATTTGGTTTTGGTTTCCTGTGGGGAGAGAAGCCATAAAAATCTCCAGGGCTCCACACTGGAACTCAACAACAACATTATTAATGAGAGATTTCACATTTTTTTATTCATACTAATTCTTCAAAATCTGACAGGTATTCCACACCTCCAGTGTGTCTCAGTCTTGTCTGGCCACATTCCAGGCTCTGAACATTACTCAGCAGCTCAAATGCCATCTTTGGAAATACAAAGATACATGAAATACGATCTCCCCTCTCAACAACCTTACAGTTTATGTGGCTGATATATAAACATAATTTAGAATGTTTTAAGTACTATAAAAGTAGTGTGAATAAATAACAATCTGTCCCCTCAATCTCAAGTATAGGGAAATTTGTAATGACTAGTGAGAGAAGGGAATATCTGAGTTATAATTTAATGCCTTGACTGTGGTATAACTCTTAACAGTTAATTATCAGATGTAATCACAAATGAAGTTGTTTAGTATTTTGCCTTAAGTCCTATCTTACTCCAACCAACCCATAAACTGACCTTGGAGCCCACAGGACAATTGTGACTAGGGTGAGCTGGGCTGACCCTAGCCTTCCCTGGAGGAGAAGAGAGCAAGCAGCATGCACCCACACACCACACACATTTCCCGCAGCATGAGTGCAGCACAGGAGTGTTGCCCACCCGACGGCCATCCCTGGACTTGCAGGTTAAAGACTCTGAACATTAATTTCTATTATATTGTGTTAAATAATAAAAGAACACAGGCAAAAATTCTTGCACTAGAAATTTCTTCACATTGTTGGCTGTATCATAGGTTTTGATATTTGATATTCTTCTGTTAAATTCTAACTAAGTTTGTAATTAAACCAAGTATGACTTAAGAGAGTTTAATTTCTACATAGGTTTTGTTTTTAAAATTTGTTATTAATTTCATGTTTCTCCTTTTCAGACCACTGACACCCAATAAATGATCAATTTGTAGTCTAGTAATAATCAACTTTTAAAATTTTCCAATAGATCATTGCAAGTGTTATGCTGCCCAAACAGGCAAAGAGTATCACTAAAAAGAACTGGTAAGCCTAGGCAACATAGGGAGATCAGGTTGCTACAAAAAATATATTTTTTAAATTATCTGGGCATAGTGGCATGCACCTGTGGTCCCAGTTACTTGGGAGGCTGAGGGGGGATCACTTGAGCACACTACGGTCACACCACTGCACTCCAGCCTGTGTGACAGAGCAATACCCTGTTTCAAAAAAAGAAAAGAAGAAGAATTGGTGCTTTAAAAAACAAACTTTCTTACCAAGAATATTGGTTCTCCAAATGGTGAAAAATCAATGACATTAACTTTTACTGATCTTATACCACATTGCTGAGGTTTGAATAGTTTGGGAGCCACTCTCAAATCTTGTCTTGTGCCATGGGTTATTAGACCCTGTGAAGAAGAAGCCCAAGAGTGAAGAAGTGCATTAGATATAGCTACTATTCCTCAAACAATTCAAAAATTATAAAAGCAAAAAGTAATTTGATCTTAAATAAAGGTATTTATCAGGTAAGTCTAGAAAAGAAGGAGAATGAGTAACAGAATTAAATTTAAAATACTACTCACCATGTCTGTGCCAACGATAAAGTGATTAGGATCTGAAGGCAGAAATTTTACATTCAGTGTTTGTGTAGTCCTCCCAAATTCATTACCTTTATGGGAAAGACTGAAAATATAAAATAACAAAGACGAACAGATGGATTGTTTTCAAACCTTAAGAATAATGATGGTATTAACACTGATTTACACTACATTACTTGATATATAACAGGCCATGTCACATGCCTCAGTGTGTTTAGCCACTGTTTCCAGTTTTTATCTGCTACTGCACTCTTGATAATTTTCTTCAGATTTATCCTTCTATTCACTAATTCTTTCTTCAGCTATATCTAATCTGCTATGTAACCATTAACTTGGTTATAAATTTCAAAGATAACAGTTTCATTTTTAGAAATATCTTT